>CAUYQG010279728.1:0-17376 GCA_963574415.1 Tarsius wallacei | reverse complement strand
TGTGATGCTGGTTCCACTCCAGAGACTCTGTAAGTGCTCTCGGGGGTGGGGGGGGGGGGGCTGGTGTGGGCACACAGGTGGGGGAGGCGGGGAAGGGAGGGTCTTAGGGCTCCCCAGGTGAGTTTTATTAAATGTAATTTCTTCTCCTGGCCTTCATTTCCCTCCAAGGTCTTTTGCCCTAATCTGTGTACTTCAAAGTATTTCTCTTTGGGAAAAAGTTGAAGGCAAAATAACAGCCTTGCTTTGGGTCATTGTTTAACAATCCCAGCTGTGCGTCAAAAGCACACACAGCTGGACAGACACCTGAGCCTCCCACGAGACCAGGAATTGCAGTCTCCAGGGAGTGGGGCCCAGGCCTCTGCAATTTTTAAAGCTCTGGGAGTGATTCTTACGAGCGGCCTGGTTGAGTCTCTCTGTGTAAGGGACCACTGGCTCTCTTCGTTTTTCTTGACTGTTTCAAAAGACCTTTTTATTATCTAAAAGTCTGTTTAGGAGCCATCAGAGAGTTCTGGATTTGGCCTCCTTTGAAGTTCATGTTCACGACTTCTCAGTTTCATGACTTCCCTACTTATTTTATATTGGTCTTTATAAAATTGGGACACCAAGAACTCATAATGAGTCAGTGACACCGGTGTCTCTAAATGCCAGCCTCTGAGAGGTAGCTTAGTGGTTCAGCCTTCATGCTCTGTGGCCCAAAGGCCTGGAATCCATTCCTGTTTCTCCCATTACTAAGCTTTGTGGCCTTGGGTAAATTATGTAGTCTCTCTGTGCCCCCGTTTTCTCATCCATAAAATGGGGGCATGAGTGGTCCTCCCCATATATTTGTTAGAAGGATGAAATGAAATGATATATTCAAGTGGAGAATAGTATATGGCCTAGAATAAACCATTAGCACTGTTTCTTCATCAGCATATGCATCACAATTGTTTGGTTGGGACAAAAAGAATTGTCTTTGGGATGGCCCTGAGGAGAACTTTCTACTTGGTCTTTGTCCACAGAATAATCATTGTTTCACCTGTTGATCTCCATGCTTTCGTCTCTGACGCACATAAAATCTAGAACAAACCAGTTTTACTTGAAGCAAAGAGCCAAATGTGTGACCCACCCCAAATAATATTCCTGATCCTTTTTGCCTTCCTACACTGCTTTTTCCTTTTTCCCTTTCACCGATGTGACATTTATAGGATGTACTTTATATATCCTGGCAGACCATCTTTAAACTTTTAGGAATAAGAGAAGATAAGAAAAATAAAGAGGAAGAGAAAAAAAAGACAAACTTTACTTTTGTAAAACCTGTGTGTGTGTGTGTGTGTCAGGGTGTATCTGTATCTGTGTGGGTATAAATGTGTGTCTCTGTGTGTAGTATGTCTGTGTCTGTGTGTGTATCTATAGTGTATGTCTGTGTGTCTGTATGTGTCTGTGTGTCATGTGTGTCTGGGTATTGTTTGTCTGTGCCTGTGTGTCCCTGTGTGTTGTGTATTGTATGTGCTGTGTCTGTCTCTGTGTGTGTCATATGCGCACAGAGTTACATGGTGTCAGGGAGGCTGGGGGTACCAAGAGCTGAGGGATTTGGCAAGAGCTGCGGACTGGGTGCCTTATCAGTCAATGCAGCCTGTCAGGGACACAGACCCAGGGATTCGAGGTCTTCTGAATTTCCAAGAAATGTCCCAATCTACACTTCCACTTCAATCTGTTACTTTCTAAATGTTGCCCATGAATTCAGTTTTTTACTTTTTGGAATTAAAGTCTCACTCTGTTGCCCAGGCTGGAGTGGAGGGGCATGCTCACGGTCACCGGAGCCTCGACCTGCTGGTCTCAGGCGATCCTTCTGCCTCAGCCTTCCAAGCAGCTGGGACTACAGGTATGCACCACCATGCCCGGCTAATTTTTTGATTTATTGTAGCAACACAGTCTCACCAAGTTGCCCAGGTTGGTCTCGAACCCCTGGGCTCAGACAATCCTCTCATCTCGGCCTCCCAAAGTACTGGGATTACAGGTGTAATTCATCACTGAATTCCATTTTTAAAAATAATGGTCTCTTGGCTGAGTGGGTCCCAC
The DNA here is from genome assembly GCA_963574415.1 of Tarsius wallacei. Lineage (NCBI taxonomy): Eukaryota > Metazoa > Chordata > Mammalia > Primates > Tarsiidae > Tarsius > Tarsius wallacei. The sequence continues at coordinate 15,318 of CAUYQG010279728.1, read as the reverse complement.
AGCCCTCTAGCCCGTGAACTTCACACTATCTAAAAGGTGGTTGCTCCACCGTTTAGGGAGAAAAAAATAAAGACCCATTTGTTTTTTAAGCACAAATGATTGTCTTCATTTTTTAAAAGTGGAGGCCACTAGGTCCTGGCCATTCCCTGGCCCAAAGGAGAGCATCCTGGTGGCCTGGTGGCCCCTACTGCTGGTATGTAGGAAGGACTCCCCCCCACCCCCGCCACAATCCTGAGGAAGTCTGTATGCATAAATATATATTTTCTTTTCTTTTTTTTTTTTTGAGTTGGAGTCTCACTCTGTTGCCCAGGCTGGAGTGCAGTGGCATGCTCATGGCCAGCCCAGTGTTGACCTGCTGGGTTCTGGCGATCCTCAGCCTTCCAAGTAGCCGGAACTACAGGCATGTGCCACCACACCTGCTAATTTTTTGATTTATTGTAGAGACTAGGTCTTGCCAAGTTGCCCAGGCTGGTCTTGAACCCGTGGGCTCAGGCAATCCTTTCACCTTAGCCTCCCAAAGTGCTGAGATTATAGGCATGAGCCACTGCGCCCGGACCAACAAATATATATTTTCAAATGGACCAAATTCCCTCGGACCACCAAGCACACTCAATGCTCAACCACAGCTGAATTCTGTCAGGTCTGCTCTTCGATGGAGTTCAACTATTTCCCCTCTCCCTCCTCTCTCATTATTTGCTAAACTAGAAAAAACATATATTTTTACAAATCCCATTAGAAGCATTACTTTAGAAAAAGAAAAAAACCCACAAACCTCGACTTCAGTTATGAGCTAAACCAACCTCCTCCCCTGCACGCAGAAAATATTTCAGTGACCCAAGGAGTTCAGCCTGCGATCATTTGTCTATGAATGAGCTGGGGTCTAGCGACACAGCTCTCAGGGATCTCCATCACAGGGACGGGCAGGTATGCTTGTTGCAAAGAAGTTGCTGCCAAGCTTCGAACACGTGATATGATGCTTTTAAACAAGACTTCAGGGCAACTTGGACCTGGAGGTTCCTTTGGAAGGCGGTGCTGGTTTGGAACACAACTCCCTGGTGGCTCCCGCAGAAATGGCAGGTGTGTTCCTCATCTGCCCTTGGTGACATGAGGAGCTTTCCAAGGTGACTTTCAAGCTGCTTCTATCTCTACATTCTACGGCTCAATCATTTTAAGCAAAAGTAGAGAATGGAAAGCAAACTTCTTCACTGGGGGTTCCAGCCCTGGAGCAAGGATTGTCAAATTTTTCTGTCAAAGGCCAGGTAGCAAATATTTCAGATCTTGTGAAAGGCCTTGTGGCTTTTGCCACAGCTACTCTGCCCTGCTGTTATTGCCCAAAAGCAGCATGGACAATACGTAAATGAATGACTGTGGCCGTGTTCCCATAAAACTTTATTAATGAACACTGATGTCTGAATTTCACACAATGTTCATATGTCATGAAACAGTATTCTTTAACCATTAAAAAAAATCCTCTAAAAACCCTTCTTACTTTAAGGCTGTCCAAAAACAGGTGGTGAGGGGATGTGGCCAGTCTAGAGGATGGCTTCAAGGCTCCGGTGAACATTGTAGAATACAGAATAGCGTGTTCTGTATATGGACACATTTGGATTTTCCTGGAGAGTTTACTGTATCAGATGCTTGAAGGGGGCAGTGATTCCATCGCTAAGAACCACTGATTTAAGCATGTCCCTTGTAAAAGAACAGACTATCTCAGTGGTACAATAACTCTCGGAGGATCCCACATAGAAGAGAAAGCCCTGAGGAGTATTTTCAGGACCTGAAATGCCCCCTTCTGCTTAGGTCTTTCAGACCACAGGGGTCCCCAGCATGGGGTGTCCCCTCTGGCCTCAGTGACTATATGGGAAGGTTGAAGTGTCTCACATGACAACGAGAAAAGTTTCCCAACGCAGACTGTGTATTTAAGGCTCTTTCCAGAGGCGTCTGCTCAGTGCAGCTGGAGCCAACAGTCTCAAAGCCTTAGCTTCAAACACGCCATTTCTCCATCCTCATTCAGGAAGGAGGAATTTCTGGGCATTTCTGAAGGTTGGTGCCAGGCCTGCTCCTCAAACCCTCTACGGCCCACAGGTATGCAACACTTCGGCTGTGAGATGACTCTAAAATTTGAAAACAAAAGTATAAAGCATAAATTCCAGCTAAGAGTCACCTGGGGCCATGTGATTGTGGATGAGTCCACATCGTTCATACAGTGACATGTTCAGTCTGGGAGTGACAAATGGCCTGGAGGTATCTCTAAGCGTCCCACAAGTCTTGGTTCTCCAGTGAGGCCTGCAGCAGTGGGGGTGAGGGCCTGGGGCTCTTGTCACTAGCAGCGCCCTGCTCAGCCCGGCCTGGCAGGCTCCCGGTGAATGGAATGGACCCCAGCAGTGACCCCAGAAGACTGCAGAGACAAACAGCGTTTCTTTTTCATCTACCACCCCTCCAAAGGCAGAACTGAGAGCATTCCTATGGGAATGGAAATAACCCTTCCTGGGGGTGCCACCCCCAAACCAGACATGTCCCCTCCTACACCGCGGTGCCCCTGCCCCTGGCTTCTCTTTCCTGCCAAGCCTCAGAACTGGGCCCAAGTGACGGCTCAGTCAGGAGAGTCTTTTCCAGAAGCCTGGAGCTCCACGCAGGCATCTACCTTGTATTTGTAGCACTGGCGCAGTGCCTGGGCCAGCTGTTTCTTCAGGTTGAAAAAAATAACAAAGCTTGCAGGTGGAGATTTTGCCAGGTGCTGGCGCTGCTAAAGTGCCTTGGATGCCTGACTCTTGTGACCTCACACCCACCCTACGGGAAGGCGAGTGCTGCCACATCCCCGTTGTAGAGATGGGCAAACAGGCTCAGAGGCGTTAAACTGCCTGCCCAAGGCTCATGCAGGGCCTGGCAAAGGGTGGGGTCAGGACTTGAATTCTGCTTGTTCTGCCCCTGAGGCTGTGTCCCTGGCGTGTGCCATCCTGCCTCCTATCGTGAACTGCTGGGAGGCATCAGTTCAGCCATCTGTGTAAAGGCAGGCAGTGCTGTGCCCAGCACATGCTGCAGGTTCCGTGGTTTCAGCCAATAGTGGTGCTGCTGTGTCAAAAACAAGCAAAAGCTGCATCTCACCATGTCCCCTTCTGGCAAATGAGGCTGCCATCTCTCTTAAGTCTTCTGGGGTCATTTCTGAGACATCAGGGGAAAAGAGGGACACAACCTTCTGAAGTTTTGTATCACAATAAGAAATATATTTTAGAGATAACCTAGTGCACATCAGCTCATCCCACAACCCCAGGAAAGGATTCAGCAAACTAGACTTTAACTTCACTATATAGGATGCGGTCTGGGTTCTAGTCTAATCAAGAATATTCTGTTCTGTTTGTCCTATCCTATCCAGGCCTTCGTTAAAATTTTTTCTGCACCTGACTCACTACATCAATTTTGCAGCCCACACTACTGGTTAGACCTTGAAGTAGGATAAAGCGGCACGGGCTTGAGGTGGTGTGGAGAGGGGGGTCCCAGGAACTGATGTAGAAATGCTGTGTGGCTATTCAGGAATGAAAGGCCTCTGGAAGGGACAGCGCCCTGCCTGCTGTGGCTTGCCTGGGGCCTCAGCTTGCTGAGTCAGTTGGCCCCACGTGGCGGGCGTGCAGCGGCAGGGCCCCAGCCTGGTGATTTGCCGTGAGCCCGTGTCTCCGGCTAGAAGCCGGCAGGCAAATAGTGGCAACCTGGACTCGTTCTGCTTCTAACTGGGGGCCTTTTTCATTCATCAGTCACTTTTCAAAGAAGTCGTTGTTAATGGCTGTTGTTAGCTATTTCAGGAGTATGTTTCGTACCAAAGCAGAAACTTTCTAATCCGGTCCTGGCAAAGCCCATGTCCCTCCACTGGCCAATCTCTCCACTTATGAAAGTGTTCTAGATAGTGATCAGTTCTCTTGACCCAGGATTTATGAATGTGCTGCCTGTTGACTTTGAAACGGGAACTGCAAACATTCTTATATGTGTCTCTCAAGTCAAGATGAGAACACCTACCTTCTCTTGTCATTCAAGGACACTTGCAGGTCTCCTAATGCAGGGTCTTATGACCCCAAATTCCCAGGCATATGCTCGGGCCATAAAAGGCGAGAAGAGAATTTAGAGATAAAAAAACACTGTAGGTCTGCAGAATTCATCCATCCATCCCACAAATATAGACTGAATCGCTACCATGTGCAGGGAATTGTTCTAATTGCTGGGAATACACCTGTGAATGAAATGTCTGACCTCTTCGCTTGCTAGATTAACCATGTGTTGCTAATTGTTGACATTGGTGATGGACACGTGGAGGTTAATTAGACAGTTCTCTCCATTTTTATGTTTGAAATTTCCACAATAAGCTTAAAAATATAAGTCCCAAATCTCAAAACGATGATGCGGAGTGAGAGAAGCCAGGCACAAAAAAGTACATTCTGTATGGCTCCATGTATATGAAATTCAAGAAGAAACTAACTTAATCTCCAGTGAAAGAAAGCAGAGCAGGGTTACCTGGAGCTAAGGGCACCAGGAAACTTTTGGGGGGAGGGGGAGTGGAGATGGTCTATATATTCATTGTGCTAGTGGTTACACAGGTGTATGCATTTTAAAAATGCACGCAGGCTGGTCTCGGTGGTTCAGTCTATAATCCCAGCACTTTGGGAGGCTGAGGCGAGTAGATTGCCAGAACCTGCAGGTTCAGGACCCACCCGGGCAACTTGGCAAGACCTCATCTCTACAATTAAAAAAAAAAAATTAGCCGGACATGGCAGTGCACACCTGTAGTTCCGGCTACTTGGAAGACTGAGATGGAAGGATCGCTGGAGCCCAGCAAGTCAAGGCTGTGGTGGCCATGAGCATGCCACTGCACTCCAGTCTGGGTGACAGAATGAGACTCCAACTCAAAAAAAAAAAAGCACCCAAATGTGCAGTTTAAAGGGGTGTGTTTTATTCTGTGTCAATTTTGCTGCAATAAAGTTGATTTTAAAACCCTGCAAACCCCTGCTGTCATGGAGCATGTTTACAGGGCGGGGGCTGGTAGAAACCTTGGGGCTGACTTAATTTACAAGAAGTGGGTAGAGAGATTCAGTGACTTGCTCAGTCTCACAGGTAGTAACAGCAGGGACCTACACAAGCTCTGTTCAGAAATTTCCGCTCTCTCACTGCCTATGATACAGGGTAGGTGCTTAATGCTAGAATGTTACATTTTGGGATGACTGTATTCTCAATCATTCAGTGGAACGCCTACACTCCAAGTACCTGTAGTCTGAGTCTGCCATGCATCCCCAGGCAGACTGCAAATCCTGTTGCTGCCTACATTAGCTGAGATGCCAGCTGCTGTGGGGGGAAGGAAGGAGTCTGGTTAAAGCCTCAAGTTAAGGTCTAGTTTATTTTCTAAGTCGTCTGGATTGATAAGCCCCACTCGGGAGGGTTTATCATCCCATCTCCCTACTTAAGACATGTCTATTTCATATTTTACCAGCCCAGCCATTCTCAACCATCTTTGACACCTAGCTGGGCTCACATGCCTGAAATACTCCTTCATTGACATCTGTGCTCCAAGAAAACCTCTTTTGAGGTGGAGCAGGTTTCAGAAAGGAGTAGCCAGAAAAACACGGAGGGTGGGTAGCTGCTGCTCTGTGGTCAGGCCTTCTCACTTTGAAGAGGCTGAGGTTAACATGGAACCTTAATGAAACTTCACAGACCTAATGCATATTTGTCAAACCCCAGAATTCTAGAATAACATTTGAACGTCAAGTTTGGGCCAAACCCAATTCTGTTACCACCACCCTCCTCTCCCAGCACAGTGAGAAGTAAACAGGACACCAATTCTCCCAAGTGCCAAACTGGATTCCCAGAGTTTTTTCCCTCTACGACAGTCGTGCCCTTGAAGATTCAAGGCCCTAAACTTGGAGGTTGATGCGGGAAGGGGTACCCTGTCAGCCTGCAAAGTGTCCCTTGGTGCCTGCAGCCTTTCAAGAGCAAACACTGTTGGAGGGCTGAGCCCCTCTGTGGTGGAACGTTTGAGGTTCTGTCTGCCCTCGCTTCGATGCACACGAACCAGTCTCTGACCACCGTCCCTCCACTGCTGGCTGCCGGCCACCTTTTAGCTCTCTCTGCAGAGCCGGGCAGGAGGACACTGCTCATCCAGTAACGCAGCCCCACCTGGACGGGATCTTCTGCAAGACGGAAGGTGGGAAGTGGCCTGACACAGGCTCCTGGGACCCCTGCCTCCCAGCCTGTTTGGGGAGGCCCTCTTCTTCATGCCATCTTTCACCTTTTTCTGTCCTCTAACCTCAAGAGGCAAAGCTCCAAACTCCTCTCCCAAATAAGTATCTCGTTAGGAGTCAGGGCATGAATTTGCCTCTACTATCTACTATTCCTTAAGTATTTTAGTGCAACCGAGTCTTCTCCTGCCACCTAAGCTTCTCAGGGCGAGGACATTAAAGTGATGGTGGGGGATTCTTCCCTACTTTTTCTGACTTTCCCCTCCAGGACTCTAGGGCTTCACAGAAGGCACAAAAGACATGCTTAAGAAATCCCTGTTGAGTAGAGCCAGTCAGACTCCTGCCTTTCCCCTTCTCCCTTCAAGGACTTTTCCCGGGTTGTTTTATCTTCCTAAGCCTTGCCAGCTTTCTCCGCCAAGATCCAGCTTCTCTAGGTAGACCCTTCCCCAGTTCCTCCTGCTCTTCTTTCTCTCCATCAGGCATGGCCCGGTAAGTCCTCTGTGCCCCCATGTGGGTGGTATATGTGTTACTTAAGCGCTGGTGGGGCAGAGGGGAGATTAAGTTCAACAAGCATGAGTCTGATGAACTCCAAAAGGCATATTCCAACCTAACAGTCACTAAGTTACAAAGGAAAACTTAGAAGCTTACAGAAATGCCCAACCAAGCCCAGGCCAGCCCAGCCCAAGACTCAAAACTCTTCCTCAAGGTGGAAGTAAGGGCGGGGTCTCAAATGGCATGCTGGCTGGCCCTCCCACCCCAGGCCCCAGGAATGCTCCTGCAATCAGAATTCTCAGATGGCAAAATCTCTTGCATAGAGTCAAAGATGCTCCAGTGAAGCTGTTTAGCTTAGCGATATCTGGGAAGCCAGGATGCTGGAACGAATTCTCAAGGGTGACTGCTACTGTTTCAGGGCTGGGGCGCTGAGGTGCCTAGCTACGCCCAGCAAAAGTACTACTAAGAATGAAGACAGGAAACGTAAAGACGGTGGGCAAGCTCACAGAATAAAAGGAGGCTGATAATGTGGGGATTCTTGGGGTGCCATCCAAGAGGCAATGAGGCCGGGAATGTAGGCACCTGGGGTGAGTCACCCTCTCCCAGCCCCTCCCACCTCTTAGCAACCCCCAGCTCTGACCAGTGGCTGTGCTAGAATGACACCCCGCAGGTGCTCCCATGACTCCTGAAATGTGCTTTTCACCTGTCTCCAGAGGCCTTTCTGCCCTGGAACAGCTGGTGCCCTGCTGGGTGGTGCCATCGCCTCATCTGAACTCCTGGACCCACCAACCCTTGAGAAAAGAGTATTGTCCAGTCCAGCCCCACTCAGTCTTAAACTCCCATGTCCTCCTCACTGTCTGCGTCGACCCCCTCCGAGGCCCCCTGTATATCAGGCACTGATCGTTTCCCATAATTGAGTTTGTTTACTCTTCATAGCAACCCTGGGTAGTAGATCTTTATTATCCCCATCAGCAGACTGAGGCTCAGAGAGATAAGATACCTTTCCCAAGATCCCACAGCCTAAAGTAGAACCTGCTTGCATCTGATTCCAAAGCCCAGCCTCCAAACATCACACCACCTCCTGCCGTCCTTAACTCTTGATTCTCAGCATCTTGGGGTGAGAGGAAGAGGGCTTTTAACAGGCTGGGATGAGGTGGTGAATGGAGAGAGAGGAACTAAAGTTCACTGAGAATCTACAGTGCGTGAAGCAGTTTAGGTCTGTTATCTATTCCTGTTATGATTCTATGGGGGAGTGTTCTCACCCCCATTTTACAGATAAGGGGGTTGAAGCTTAAGGAGGCCAGAGGTCCAGGGCTGAGATGAATTCTCAGCATCACATGGCTTTCTTGAGAGAGCAATTTTATTCCAACCCACATGTCCCTGAAGCCGAAGACAGGATCCTCCAGTCTATGGTACCATGCCACCACCAAAAACAGGTTTCTGGACTTTTCCCGCACCCTCCAGCCCTGGGCCAGAGATCTGGCTCTGTGAAGGATCTTGTAGCCTCTTGCACGGTGTCTCCCTACGGCATGGACACAACCCAGAGGGAGGTCCTCATGAAAGGCCACAGGACCTGGTCGTGCTCCTCACCCAGGACAGACAGTGAGGATGGCTTCTAAAGGTCCTCTGGCCTCCGTGGTCACAGCCCATGCTATCGGATGTCCCTGGGCAGGTGGGCTGGCTTTAGGGGAAGGGGCTGCCTGTTCAGCAGGGCTCCTCCTCGGGCCGCTAAGCTGTTGAGGTGTGAGGGTCTCAAGCCCACTTCCCAGGTGTTCTCTCAGCACAGCCCAGTCATGCAGGAGCATGCAGGAGAGGCCTCCCTTGGGGGTCCCGCCATGCAGCGCGGATGGCTGGATGGAAACGAATCATGAGATTGAGAGGGGCCTCTATGTCACCGGGCCTGAGGGCTCACCTACCTGGAGAGACTCCCCACTCTGGAGGCCTTACCTTAAAGAGGGACATTCACACTGAAGCAAACTTGAAAAGAGAGAACATGTACACAAAGAGAAGTTTACTTGGCCAGCATTTCCCTCATCGCCTCTGGCTTTCACTGAGGACAGCTAGGTTTTGGGGGAGGCAAATCTCTCCCCACTAGGCTGGCTTCCCCCCCATTCCAGCGCTGAAGCCCTGGGAGCCACAATCTCAGAGTTTAATGCTTTTTGGGAGGGAAAAAATGGGTACACAGGAGGGAAGCCAGGAGCAGGCAGGACACCCCCAAGATCTGCAAGGTCAGATGATGCCTTTCAACCACACCAAACACATCACACTGCCCCCTATGGTCCCAACGGAAGGCAAGCCCACCAGTAACACAAAAGCAAAATGTGCTACTTTTATTGGCGATGAGATAATGCCGCCATCTTGGGATGAAATTCCCAATGAGAGAAGACCCGTGGATTCTATGCTTGGAGATTCTCTCCAGTATTAAACCAGCATTTCTGGTTTTCCTATCTCCCCCGCTTCATCTACTGCTGGGGCACCTGCCACCAAATATTCCCCCTCTGTGCACCCTTGCTCTGAACTAACCAACCCCTAGGGAGTTGACTTGAGTACATGATGGCGCAAAGTCTTTGGTCTGGTGTTGCTGGCACGTCGCTTGCACAAAATCAGTTCAGTATGTGGTCGACGGGGGTGAACAGGAGGAAGACAAAAGAGAAAGCAGAGAAGGGAGGATACATAGGAGAGCGGGGAGAATCAATGAGAGGAAAATCTCCACGCCGAAGCAGAGGCCACTGAAAACTGCACTTGGTCGGTGGGGCGGGGGGGGGGTTAGAGCAAAAGGTGTCGACCTGAAGTCAGGAAACCCAGTTGGACAGATGACAGCTGGGAAGTAAGGGCAGGGGTGAGACCAGGAGGTGCAAGAACCAGGGAAGCAGAAATCTCAGCTTAACATCTCAAGAAGGCAAAAGCCTGAGGGGCACTGCAGCCAATTGAGGTATGTGATGGAACCGGACCAGAGGCCGAATTCCAGCTACGAATCTGGACAATCTCCTTGGTGGTATCTCCAGAGGGGCGAGGCTTCCTGTGGAGGGATGGAAATCAGGGATGAAAACCATTCCACTGCCACATCTTTGGCCCCTGTGGCAATGACCCAGGGACCTCCAGCCTCCACTGGGCCAGCCTGGACAGAGCGCAGGCTCACTATGCCTGGTGGGCTCACTACGCCTGCCGCAGAGTGGCTCTGTCTTCATGGTGGGATCGGCGGTGGGGGGCAGGGGGGAGGTCAGAAGCTCTGGAAAAACATGCCACTGCATCTTGGCTCTTTGTAAGTCCTAGACTGGATGGCACGACCTCTCCCAGCCTCACTTTCAGCACTGACCACCCAACAAAACCAATTCCTCACTGATCAGACAGGTAGAACACCCCCAGGTTACTCAGACACATGGCCAGCTGAGACGGGGCAACAGTTATACAGCAGGTTTCTGGAGATTGGTGGCATTCTGGAGCAAATGGAGATTGGTGGCATTCTGGAGCAAATGGAGCTAGCCCAAGACAGAGGAATCCTGGAGTTCCCCCATGAGCCCCAGGTACTTGATCAAGTTGCCCTGCAGGTTCTCAGTCTTACCAGGCTAGGGGTGCTGTGTAACTGAGGTCACCACCACATTGCAAGGCTGATGGTGTTTGCTCATTGACTCGAACCCTTCCTTTCCTTCTCACGGTGCCTGTCCTTTAATTTGGAGCCTGTCCCTAAGACCCAAGAGCCAAGAACTGCACACTGTCCCCAGCTGCTTGCAATCCGCTGTCCTGGCTACTTCTCCCCAGCGATGGGCTCTAAACCAGCTTTTCTTTCTCCCTCTTTCAAAGCCTTTTCTTTCTCAGCTCTCCCAGGAAGGCCTCTGATGTGTCCTCAAGTTATAGCCCATCTTGTGATGGAAATCTCTGCCAAATGAACAGAAGGATGACCTCTGTGGGGACATCCCATGTCTTCCCCTTGTCTCTCCAATGACCTCTTGTGGGTGACCACCTCTTTTGCCTGTGGTGAGGCTGCCTCTGCCTGTTGGTATCTGAATTACGCAGGCGCCCGCATCTCTAAGCAGACTCTGAGTTGGTTAGGTGGGGTGATAACTTATGAAAACCTCATGGGAATTTTCCCATTAGTCTTGCGAAGTTTTCTTTCTGAGATAAATACAGTATATTTATCACTGTCATGGGTTTTAATTCCATTTAAAATTAGTTTCTGCTCTACATGGGTCCACAGACATCTCGGGCTGATGCCATGAACATTTTTCAGAAAGAATTTTCAACTTAGGGACAGTTGAAAGATTTGGGACACTTTTCCAACGTGCTAACTGGATGCAGACTGTTCTTTTCTTTCCCGGTTTTGCTATTTCTCCTGAGAGAAATCTCTAGTCCCAAGGGTGCCAATGTGATCAGACATTTAAATAGCCTGGATAAGTCTTTAAAACCCTGTCGCTGAGAACTCTCTGAGAAACATTACTCAGCTCCGAGTGTGACCAGAAACACCTCTTGCACAATGTCAGTTTTCTGCTTTATCCTTCTCTTTTCCAGATGTTCTAATTCTCTCCTCCCAGTGATTTCAAATCAGCCTAATAAACACCCTCTCCCCTGACTCCCACAGTGTCAAGCTAACTTTGAAGGTCTGGGGATGCAGGGAACATAGGAACACGCACAGAAGATGATTTCCAAGGCAACGATGAAGTCAGTTTTTAGGAAATCTGACCAAGACAGTTTTGAAATTGGTGGAAGCTCTTGGAGGGCTTCTGTCGTCTCTCTTTTCCAGCCTCTCAAGGGATGCTGTGGCCCCTGAAAGCCTACTTGAGCCCCCCAGTAAAGCAAGTGAGCAGCATCCTGCCCTCTGGTCCCAGGTAGGGGCTCTCAAGAGACTCAAGGAGAGCAGACAGTGGTCCCTCGTGTTCCAGGTGTCCGGGCAGAGGCAGAGTCCCACCGGACCTCCTGCTGGAACTGTCTCCCTGACCCGGGGGGACAGGGATGTACTTCCTCTGCTGGTTCCCAACGCCCCTCAGTCCCTTGCCCATGGGAGCACCTTCAGTCCTGAACAGGGACAGCTTTTTGGGGCTCTCTGCCCGTCTGAGCCAAGGCGAAGCCTGCTCAATGATCAGGTCAGACGCCGGCCTCCCATCTGGTTTGTCCTTCCCTCTTTTCCCCTTTCCTCTGGTCTAAGCTCTTCCCCACCCCTCAGGCCCCCACCTGCTCACCTCATACCTGTTCTGCACAGCCTTTCCTCATCCTTCCTGCACTCTGTGGGAAAGCCAGGTACCGCTCAACGCGAGGCGCAGCTCAGAAGGTCTGCATTTTCATTGGCTCAAAGTCTCAAGCTAAAGGTGGGACGTCCCAGTGAGGACTCCCAGGTCCTGCTAGGGCTTGGGGACGAGCCTGTGGCACTCAGTGTTCTGTAATCTATGATACCCCAGGGAGAGATTATTCTCTCCATGAACCCAGACTTTAAAACTTCCTTTGTGCCTTTTATAATGAAAGTTCTCCCCCAGTTCCTTCCTTCCACATCGCCTCTCGACAGACCTTCAGCTTCCTCTGCCCACCCGAGACCCCCTCTCCTCTCACCCCACTTGCTGATGCCCTCCCCCCTGGGGGGGGGCTTTACTGATTCTCTCCACCCTGCCCCAAGCAGGAGGGGGCTGCTCCTCCAGTCCTGCCCATCCAATGGGGGCCTGATGCTCCACGAGCCTCGTTTCAAGTGGTTTTGTTAAGACCCTGAGTCTCAGTTTAAGTCTAAGTCATTTTGTCGCCCTGCACCGGCATCCAGTCAGCCCCCATCTCATCCTGGATTTCTGTTGGTCAGACCTGGACTCTTTCCTTAGTGCTACTTCTTATCGTCTTTTGGGTCGATTAAATTTGATGAAATCTAGATTAAAATTTATGCTTATATCTGAGCCTTGGTTTCTCTTCCTCCTCTGCCAGGCTTCTGGTGTCCCACTGCCTCCGTTTTGTCAGGAACACAGTTAATCTTGTCCTTAAAGGCCACTGGCAGAGGCCCTCGGCCCCCAGCCATCAGGCAGGCTGACATGTGCAGGGTGCCCTGTGGGCAGCAGGGGACAGTCAGCCCAGGGAGCTTGGGCCCCAAGCCCTCCCTGCTTGGCATGGTGGGCCAGGAGCTATAATGGAGACGGGCCAGAGAGGAGGTGATGTCGACAAGGAAAGAAGTGAGTCTAACTCTGGCCTGTCCCAAGCTGTGTGCTATCCAACAAAAAACATGTCAAACCAGGAGGAAGCAAATGAGGAATGGTGACGGGACTGGGCATCCAGGGGTGGTCGACCCTACATGCTCGAGCCTGCCTGAGGCCTGGACCACACCCATCCATGGAGACTATCCCTGTCCTCCCACCATGGAGCATTTCTAAGAATCACAGCATGATCAACCATGGTTTCCCAGAAAACTTCCTCAAATAGAATGGAACTCCACTCTGATGATTCACACCATGTATTCTGCACTTGGAGGTGGGGATAGAGGACTCAGTGGATAGCATTTGGGGTGACCAAGGGCACCTGCACGGTCTCAGGTCTTCCCTGCCTGAGGCCTCACCCCACAGCCCTGGAGCTTCTGCCTAATACACTCTTAAATTCCACACCGCACCCCTCCAACTCCCAGGAAGCCTGCCAGTTGGCTATCTCAATTTTCGGTCTGAAAGACTGATTGCCTCATTGGGCTGCAAAGCAACAGAATTAAGATCCACACATTCTCTCTAACTTTAAGGGGCACACCATGACCCTCTCCCCATTCCAGCAGGGGGCCACTGTCAGGACATGGTGTTTGTCCTCTGAGTCAAGCCCTATTTCTCTCTCCAACCTCTGAGACGCAAACACTCTTTGTCACACTCCCACCCCCGACTGGCATCGCCACAGGCCAAGCATCTGGAAGGCACAGGTGGGAGTGGGTCAGAGAAGGGAGAGGGCATCTTGAAAGGAGCCATGGGAATGCACTCCTACGGAATGGACTCCCGGGAGGTTTCCGCCAGGACGGCGCCTCCAGCCACTGAGTTCAGTTACACTCTGTGCTGGTTCCCCAGAATAACCAGAAATATTATTTAGTTAATACTTCCCTTTAAATGGACCCATCAGAAAACAAACCCAGTTATTTATAAAGAAACCTTGAGTCTCTACCATACATGGAAAGCTAGCATTGTTCATCAGATTCGTTCAAAGTCAACCAATCAATCTCCGTTAAGGCAAAAGGTGTTATTTGTGGCCGTGTAAATCTGCCTCTCGGGGACTGCTGTGGGTTGAGTCTTTTTGACAATCAACACTTAGGGCCTGAGAGGCTGTCTCTTAGGGAGAGGCTCGGTCACCTCCGGCCTTGGACATGTTGGCTGCGAAACGTGCCCCCAACCACTCCTCCCGGGCACACGCTGCCTGCGTGCAGGTCCCCAGGTTTGACCCCCAGTGGGGAACGTGTGCAGGCCCCACTTACAATTCGTGGTTTGAAGGGGGGCTTGATCTTCTTCTGCTCCAGGAGCACCCAGTCGATCTCTTTGAAGAACGGGTGCTGCTTGATGGCGTCCTCCCCGTTCTGCGCCGCCACGCAGCCCAGGCGCTTGTGGGGGTTCTTCGTCATAAACTGCAGGGAAGAGGACACGAGTCAGCGTCAGTGACACAGGCTGGGCTGGCACAGGCTGGGAGGAAAGAATGGGAGTCTGCCAAGGCCATGTCCTCAGCATCCCAGCCCAAGTCTGTTCTTGGCTCTTTCAGGGGACCCAACCCCTTGGGTTTTCTTGAACTCTTATGTAGAATTTAATATGTGCCAAGCACCAGTCAATGATAGTACATATATATTCGCTCATTTCATCCTCACACAAGCCCATCAGGCACTATTATTGTCTCTATTTTATACGTGAGGAACTTGAGCCACAGAGAGGTTAATTAATTCGCCAAGGTCACTCACACAACTAGCAAGGTACCGAACTGGGAGTAGGAACTCAGTCAGCCTCTTACTAACTCTCTGACTCCCCTCAGATTCTCAAGTCTTCTCATCAGGAAGGCTGAGGTCTCAAAAAGCTTTCTACACTAAGATCAACGGTCCTTTTTGAGGAAGGAAAGAAGACCAGGTATTGATGTGAAGGTAAACGATCAACCATACCTCCTGAGACAAGGTGTTAATCTCCCATGGTGAAAGCCGAATGTCTATCTAAATGCAGGAACTTGAATGTTTATCTAAACACAGGAACAAACTCTAAGCCAAAGAAATCCATCTATAATGGTAGAATTTCAGGCTTCGTTGGCAAGGGAGATTTTCTGGGGCAGGGAGAGCCTCCTGCTTGAAACCAGAGCACATGGGCATGGGTTAAATGCCACTGGAGAGATGGGCTCCAGATAACAGAGTGAAGGTGAGGGGTAGTCGTGAGTTAGGAGTGGAATCAATGCGTCTTGTCTTTCTCATCTGCAAGTCAGTGAGCTGACCCCTGCTTAAATACTTCGGATGGCCCACATGATAAAGTCCATACCCCTGTGGTATGGCATACAACTTCTCAGCCTGAGCCTGTCTACCCTCCTGGCCTTTCACCTCCTTTATTCCCTCTGAATGCCCTTCTCCAGTCCTGAGGCTGCCTCCTTTGTGAAGCCTCCCCAGACTCCCTCCTCTGTTGATACCTTGGACCCCATGTTTCTTGTTTGTTTTTTAGAC
>CAUYQG010279724.1:0-32143 GCA_963574415.1 Tarsius wallacei | reverse complement strand
TGTGTTTTTACTGTCATGCGCGGGTGACCCGGGTTAAGATTCGTTTTATATAGTTTGCATCCTTGTTTGTGTGGGCTTTTTTGTGCTGTTTTTTGGCTGGGGTTGTATGTGTTTGTTGTGTTGGGGGGGGGGGGGGGGGGTGGTCCCTGGAGGTAGGAGGTGGGGACACTTGGCTGTAAGGTGAGGGAAGGGCTGCCTAGTGTGTGAGGGGACGTGGCCAGGAGGTCAGCAGCTGAGAGAGACAAGGAGAGAAGAGCGGGAGCCAGGGCCAGCTCCATGGGCCTGTGACCAGGGCAATCCCTCAGGGCCCTCGCTCATGTGTCGCTCTGGGATCGCTGTCTTGAAGATTTTCCTGATTTTATTTTTAAATTTGTGTTTAGTAAGTGGAGTCTCATGGGACAGTGGAGCATGTACTGGGCCTTGGGCCTCTGCCCACACCCAGTCCTGCCTCCCAGGACAGGTTCTTGGGCGCCTCCCACCCCTGCGACCTTGGTCCTGGTCCGAGGCACACTCTAAAACTGGGAATTGAGAGCCATTGAGTGAAAGGACCACCAACATACACGCAGGCAGGGGGAGGGAGCCCCAGGGCAGTTTCCTGGGCTAGCAATCTTGGGGAGCGGTTCCCATCTCCAGGCAAAGGGGCAAGGGGTGAGTGATTGCCAGCACCTGAAGGGGAGCTGTGTAGAGAGTGCTCCTTGGGGAATGGACACCGCCAACCCATGGTCACCCACAGGGACCCTGCAGGGCAGGCCATGGATACATATGAGCCTCTTTCCTTCATCCTTCAGTGGAACCCAGTAGCGGATGGGCAGCCCCTACGGGTCATCCTCCCAGGTTACCTGGCAGGGGCAGAAGGCTCTCGGGTGGACCTGGGAGCCTGGAGGGCTGCTAGTGGAGATGAAAGACTCAGAAGAGAGTCTGGTTGGGGAAATGTGCCCTGCTTGGGTTTGGCCTGGTGGTTTGGCAGGTGGAGAGGTCTGGGAAGAGTGGAGTCAGGATGGAAAGGCCTGCAGCGATTTGGTCATGTTCCCCAAGCAGACCTGGATGTGGAGGGGGCTCGGGGGCCTCTGCAAGCCTGTCCTGTAGAGCTCACTTTCCCTTCTGCTCTGGAGGGGCAGCCCCTGGCTGGGGAGGGCTCACCCTGACCCCAGCCACCCACCCCCTCCTTCCAGTCGGGCTCTGGCCTCAGCTCCAGCCCCTGGGGTGGGATGGTTTTGTCTTCCCCTTGGCCCTGGGCTGGCCTGGCCAGCAACAGCTCTGTCTCCTGCTGTCAGGGTCGCCAGAATGTGACAAGCGGCAGATGGGGCTCTGATCAATGGACCCTGTCCCCAAGCAAGGACGGTGGGGCTGGGGGCAGGACGGGGGAGCAGCCGCTAATGGATGGGTCTGGGAGCAGTGATGGATGGTCAGGAAGAGGCTGCCATTTGTCTTGGGGAAGTGAGTGACTCCAGGGCGGACAGCCGGGAAGGGAGGGTGGAGGGAGGGTGGCTGGAGCCAGAGCCTGGCAGGGTGGGGGATGTGGGAGTGAGGGTGCCCTGGCTGGCGTGGACAGAAGTTCTTTCCAGCCTTTAACTAGAGCTCCCCAGTCCTGGCTGAAAGGGTGACATGTCGGGAGGAAGATCCAGAGGCATCCTGTAAAATGAAAACCAGATCATGCTATTACCTCCCTCTCATTCAGGGTATCAGGTCCCTGCAGGGCTGTCCGGGAAGACCCTCCCCAATCTCCCCCACCTTCTCCTTTCCCTCCCTGGCCTCCCCTCCCTCCACTCTCCCCTGACTGTGCCACTCAAGTCAACTGCCTTGCTTGGTCTTCCTCAAAGGCCCCAGGCCTATGTCCCAGCTGTGCCCTCTCCTTGGAATGCCCTTTCCCCAGACAACTGCACATCCTCTCAGGTCCTGCAGGTTAGATGTTGGAGGACTTCCCTGGACAGTCCTTATCAACAGCAATGCCTCCTTGTCCTGTGCCCCTGTCTCTGTGAGGCACACACCACCACCCTGACAGTGCCTTGCTTTTTAAAATTTATTTTGTACCAGCCACCATCTGAACATGTCATTCATTTGTTTACTGGCTAAGGTCTGTCTCCACAGGCTTGTAGACTCCATGAGGACTGGGCACTGTCTCCTATTTGCTGCTGTATCCCCAGTGCTTAGCACACAGGTGGGCTCAGCAAATACTCGTTGCATGCGTGAATGAAAGGGTTCAGATTCCAGCTCTGATGCTTCCTGGCTTTGTGAGTTTAGCCCACCTCCCAAGCTTCAGGGTCTTCACCTTCAAGAGGAGGGGATTGTCTTTCTTCCCACAGTCCCTGTGAGGATTATACAAGGCAGTGTACCTCAACCCAGGGCCTGGCAATAGCCAGTGCCCGTATTTCAGAGAAATGTAGAAGGCCTGGGACTCCTAGAGGTTGGAAAATAAAAATCTCCAGTCATCCAGCCAGTAAAAAATTCTCAAAGTGAGATGAGACTTGGGACTAAAGATGAAAACACGCATGTTGCTGTAAGACACTTTGTTAAAACTTCTGGAAGATTTACAGTGGTGATAGTAGACTCTCTCGGCTAGACAAAATGACTTCTAAGAATGTTTAGGGTCCAACAGGAAGGAGGGAGAGAGGGAGGGAGGAAGAGATAGATAGATAGATAGATAGATAGATAGAGATAGAGACAGAGACATGTTTCAATGGAAACGAATCTCAATCAGATGCACAGGCAACCCATAAAGTTGTTAAGAAAGGTGTATCAGTGAAAATAAAATGCTATAGTGTTTGCATATAATTTACACTTATTCTTCCATATACTTAAAGCATCTCTAGATTACTTATGATACCTCATACAGTGTAGATGCTATGTAAATAGGTATATTGTATTTTTTTATTTGTTTTTGAGTCAGAGTCTCACTCTGTTGCCCAGGCTGGAGTGCAGTGACATGCTCACAGCCACCACAGCCTTGACTTGTTGGGCTCTGGCGATCCTTCCGCCTCAGCCTTCCAAGTAGCCGGAACTACAAGTGTGCACCACCATGCCCAGATCATTTTTTAATTTATTGTAGAGACTAGGTTCCTCCAAGTTGTCCAGGCTGGTCTTGAACTGGGCTCAGGCAATCCTCTTGCCTCTGCCTTCCAAAGTGCTGGGATTGCAGGCATGAGCCACCATGCCCGGCTGTTTTATTGAATTTTTAAAAAAATGTAAATTGTATTATTTTTATTGCTGTATTGTTATTTTTTATTTTTCAAATATTTTTGATCCTTGGTTGGTTGAATCCATGGATGTGGAACCCACAGATACGGCGGGCTAACTGTATTTTCCTGTAGATGCATAGGTGAGTGTGTGTGTGTGTGTGTGTGTGTGTGTGTGTGTGTGTGTGCGCGCCCACACATATATACTCAAATGAGTGTAAGATCATTAGAATAACAGAGAGTTCTGGCGGGACACACATCAAACTGAAAATTTAACTTTAGGGAAGGGGAGGAATGGGGAGTGAAATAAGAGGGTGCCTTATCTTTTTACTTTATATCTCAGCATTTTTTAATGACGAGAACATACTCATGTGTTAACTGTGTAATTAAAGAAGTTAAAAGCGAGGGAAAGACGGCGCAATAGCGCATCCCAGAACGGGGTCCAGGACTGACATTATTCTCCTTGCTCTCTATCAGAAACCACGCTTCTCTCTTCAGGGGCGCCTCTCCTGAGCCTGGCGTGATCCCTCTTGGCCCTGGGAGCTGTCAGCAGTCCTTCCTGCCACCCTGACCGTCAGCGCCCTCTCCCTCCCACCTCCTTCCCTCTGATCCAGAAGGCACAGGTCCCCCTGAGCTGCGCTGAGTGTGTGGCCCCTGCTGCGCATCACTGGCTGGACTCCAGCCCCAGGCCAAGCCTCCACTTCCTCAGGAGTTTCTGACTCTCACCCCACTCAAGCCTGAGGGAGCCGGTACAAGGCAGCTGGGAACCGATCAGGGGCGTTGGCTCCTGCATGGCCCTAAGCCCGCTGTGTATCCTCGGGCCGGCCACGCAGCGACCCCGGCCACCCTTGATTTTTGTGAAATGGGCGCATGCATGCCTTGTTCCTGAGGCTGCAGTGAAGAACACACAGGGACACACAGGGGAGGCAGCCCCTGCAACGGAGGCACAGTGTGGGCACTTGTGAAAGGAGGGTCCCTTTCGGCCACTGACTCCAGTCTGGCTGTGAATCCCTTTATGGCTGTGTGACTTTGGGCAAGTCCCTTAACCTCTCTGAGCCACACCTGTCACATGGTGATAGTGACAACCCCACAGTGTTCATTCATTTATTCAGCAAATCTTTATCAAAGACCAGATCTGGCTAGGCACTGTGTGAGGTGTTAGGGATATAGTGACCACAAGACGGCCGGAGTCTGTGGTCTTATGTTGATGACCACCTAGTGAGAAAGGCGGAAATAAAACAAACAACGGACAGATAATTGTCATTGAACTTGGAGTTGGAGCAAAAGGTACCTGGCACTCAGTGGCATCTTCAGGAGGGCAGCCACCCACCTCTCATTGCGGCCTCCGCCGTGCCTGGGTTGCACGAACCCACTACTGGAGTCCGAATAGAGACCCGATTTCCACCACCCTGGTCCTGCCCACCAGTCCCAGTTCATCCATGCTCGGGTGACTTCATGTTGTCCTGAGTGATGTCTCAGAAGACGTGGCCTCTCCCCCAAGTCAGAGTCTGGTGGCCCTGTGCAGCTCAGGTCCTGAACCTTCAACGCAAGACTCCGTTGCCCTTCGTCTCGGGCCCCCTGTTTTCTTGGTGAGGCATCCCCTCCACTCTCTCCAGGAAGTTTTTATCTTCCTCGCATGGGAGGTCCTCACAGGCCCCTCATTCTTGCCCACAGAGCGACTTTAACCCTCCTCTAAGCACTGTGATGCGGGCACCTCCCACTCTACACTCATGATCTCCTTAATCCCAGAGCAGCTCTGGACAATATCCTAATCCTCATCTTACAGAGTAGGAAATGGCACAGACCCACAGTTGGTTGGCGGCTGAGTTTGAATTAAAATCCAGATGCCCTCTGCCATCCTGAGGGGGATCTGCAATAACATGACTGAATCAAAGTTGGGAAAATTGGGGATGGGGTGAGGACAAACCGGAGATGTCCAGAGGCTAGGGAGAGAGGGTATGAGTCTGGAGGAGGACCCTGGTATCCCTGTCCTCAACCCCTTTTGAGAAGGCCCTTATATACCCATGAGGAGGAGACAGAAGGGGGTAAAGAAGAGAGCTTCTGGGAGACTCCTAGAGTATTTCAGTCCCAAGACTTTATCTGACAAGACGACTGTGAACGGTCACACAGGTTGTGGACTGCACAACTCTAGATGGTACCATTCATACTGTAGCCCATGAGAATTGTTTCCTGTAGGGCTATGCACTTCACAACCTATGTTATAAAGAGGACTTCTCAGCTAGAATGCCATGGGGACAGGGAGAGCCTTTGTCACCTTAGAACAGGGTCCTTGGGCTCCTGCAAGGGAGAAAGATCAGAAAGGGACAGCCCACAGCAGGCCATTGAGTCTCCTAGGAAGAATGAGGTGTGGAGGTGGGAGCCCTGTCTCCCTCAGCCAGCGCTGCTGCTTCTTTCCTTTACTAGATGCCTGCTCACAAGCCCCTGGTGGTCTCGCCTTCTGCAGCCCTGCATGAGCCTGAGGTCTAGGCATGCCTAGCTCTGGAACTTGGGGAGCTGGAGCTCAGTCTTTGCAGGGTTCAGGGGCTCACATTCAACCCAGTCCTGTGGGTAGCCTCTCTCTGCCAGTTCTCCTGTTGGGCCTCTGCTGGGGTCACCTTGGGGGCCTAATTTGCTCCTTTTCCAGAATTCTTTCTGCAGCCAATGTGGGGGTTAGGGAAGCCCAGGATGGTTAAAGGTTAATGTCAGCCCAGCCATTCATCTGCTTTGGACTGACTTAGCCCTGAGAGATTGCCACCTAAAATGCAGGAGCATATGGGAGCCACGGGCTGTCTCACTGCCCAGTGGCTTCCCCAGCCCTCCCTGCTGTGTAAATCCCCAGACCCCCTCCCCCTCCTTGTCAAGGACCAATTTCAGCCCACAATGGCGATGGTTTATAACAGCTCACTTCCTGCTGTGAGTAAATAAGTTTGTCTCCTTTAAATTCCCTGGGCAATTAGGAGAATGAAAGACTGAGCTTTGGATTAGCATTTATTTCCTCCAAACATTTATATGAGGCCATTTTCCCACTGACAAATCGTGGGGCAAATTGTTCTCGAGAAAGTCTGTCTGCGGCAAAGGTGCTATGATTAAACGGCTGGTGTAAATTTGGGGCCATAAATCCTTTCCCTGAGTTAACGGGATTTATTCACAGCAACTGCCATTACGGGCTCAAAGAAATAATAATAAACGAGGTTGACTTTGCACCTGTTTCAGAGTAATTAATATGCACACTAAAGGGAAAAGAGGTTGTTTTTTACAAACTGCCTGACTTGGGGCTCAAAATTCAGAGTCTTTGTCAGGCCAGCGGCCCTTCAGGACCAAGGCCTGGGAGCTGTGGGAAGGGACAGGGTAGTCTGGGGTCTGACCTGAAGCTCTTGTGTTGCAGGTGACAGAACTCCCTCAAGCTGGCTGGAGGAGCGGGAGGCTTGGTCTGAGGGCAAGGGGGTGAGGACATCTATGTTGCACAAATGTGGCATCTTGAGCAGAAGTCCTTGGTTGCAGAGGCCAGAAGCCCAAGACAGTCCAACTCCTAGGACCAAAGGACACGCTGGCTGTGGGAACGGGGCCCTGGGGACTAGGATGGAGGCTCAGGACTATCAAGGCTCCTCTCTCTCTCTCTCATTCTCTGTCACTGATTCTCCCTTTTCCCCTCTCCTGCTCCTTCTCTCTCTCATTCTCCCTCTTTCTCCCTCCTCTTCTCTCTCTCTCTTTCTCGCCAGGGCCAGAAGAGGTGTGTGGACACTCAGGGAAGCTGCCATCTCTGCTCGCCACGTGGCACTACCGCCTGCCACTCGCCCCTGTGCCCAGATGACCTGCCTCAGCTTACAGACCTTGCCCAGCCCTGGTCAGATCCCTTCTGGGAACTCTGACCCTATGACTCCAGCCTCTGCCTGCTTTATTGCTCCCAGCAGACTCAGCCTCAATCCTGTGATCTGAATCTCGCCCAGCCGGGAGGGGCATGTGGATGGGAGGAGAGTGTGGATGCCAGACTTCTGGCTGGGAGCAGAGTCTGTTCCCATCATCTCTGTCTGTTTAGGCCCTGTCTGGTCCCCGTTCTCCTCCCCTCCCCACCCCCTGCCTCCAGGCCTGGGCAGTTGTCGTCCCAGGGAGTCCTTACCGGACCCCCATAGGAAAGCAGCTGGAGCAATCTGTCCAAGAACAGATTCCATCACCACATGCTCCTGAAAGGCAGTGGAAGTGCAGCAACTGCAAGCTTGGGCCCTGGAGCCACCCGGCCTTTTTCCGAGTCCCAGCTCACCACTTTCTGGCCATGTGGTCCTGGCCAAGCATTTTTCACCTCTTGAAGCCTTGGTTTCCTCCTTTGTGAAATGAAGATGACTGTAGTGCCCAGCTTGCCTATTTCTTCTTTTTCCTCTTTAAAGGGTAAATGAGATGGATTTTATGCCTCTGTTGGGAAGAAGGGAATGGTGAAGGAGTGGACTTGGGGAATGTCTCTGTCAGAATAACTGTGTACATGGAATCCAGCCCTTGCTCCTTAAAGCTCCTTAGGAAGAAGTCAGGAGAGTGGCTGACTGATCCAGCCTGGGGCAGCTTGAGAAACGTTCATGGAAGAGAGGACATAGGAGATGGGGTGTTGTGGTTGAATAGGAGCTCTTCAGGAAGAGCCAGGGAGAAAGGGCATTAATCCAGGAAGACAGAACATGCAAAGTGGGAGAGAAAGAGTTAACTGCATGTTCAGGGAATGAATTGGAACCAAGGGGTGGCCCTAGAGGGATGTGGTATTTCAGATATGAAAGAGGAATCCAATTAGATATTGTCTTTAACTCAGTTAAATCAGACTAATCCCTACCCCTAATTACCCTGAACTAATGGGAAATTCAATTTCAGGAAATACTAAGGCCCTGCCCTTCTGGGGTCTTCCCAGAATCCAGGAAACTCAGGTGGCATCTGGCAACCGGGGTACAGCCTCTTATCTTCTCTCCGTGCAGCTGCCACGGCTGACACCCTCCTTGTCTGAGCCCACCGATGTTCCCGGAGCCCATGACTCTCTCGCACATGGGGCCCAACACGCAGATGTTCAGGTTGGACATCCTGGGCCTGAGGTCTTGCTCAGCACATGGTGCAGTAGCCCCTGGAAGGTCATGGGCTGTGACGAGTTCTCACACTTGTCTTGCCCACACTGCCCGGGAAGAAAAAAATTCTTCTACTCTGAGTCACTTTTTCAGGTCTCCTCTGTGGCTCTGAGCCTGTTATAAAAGCCAGGAACACAATGGACAGGTACTATTTTCCATTCTACAAAATCCCACGGGTAAGGGTATTCAAAGGCTCTGGGTCCTGGTTCAGAATGCAGAGAAAGAAAAAGAAAAAAAAAAGAGGGAACATGCACAAAGATCAATCTTTAAAAAATTTTACTGCTGTGATATGATGCAGAAGGGTGGGTGCTATGTCCCCCAAGTTCATAGGTTGAAACCTAATTCTCAATGTGGTGGTGTGAGGAGGTGGAGCCTTTGGAAGGTGACAAGATCCTGAGAGTAGGGCTCCCATGAATGGGTTTGGTGCCCTTATAAAGGGGCCTTGCCTCTTCCACCATGTGAAGACACAGTGAGAAGTCACGATGTATGAACCAGGAAATGGGGCCCTCACCTGACACTGAATTTGCCCGTGCCTTGATCTTGGACTTCCCAGCCTCCAGAGCTGCAAGAAATGAATTTCTATTGCTTATAAGTTACCTGGTCTGTGGCGCTTTGCTATAGCTACTCCAATGGACTAAGACAATGGGTATAGGAGACAGGCTGGGCATGCGGGCTGAAGCCTGAATCTTCAGAGGTTTAAATGTCAGGCTACCTGCCAGAGAAGACTTGATGAGGGAGGGAAACCATATGGTCAGATGTGGGGCTTTGGAGTGGGACCAGAGAAGGTCCTGAGAGGGACCACTTGAGTGGCCGAAGTGATTACCATTTGACAAATGAGGAGTTCCAGGTGGAGAGAGGTAGACACAAGCCCCAGAGTTGCTCTTGATCCTGAGCAAAAGCAAAGCAAAATGTGAAGGACAAAGCTCTTGAATCTGAATCCTAAACCCCTCTATTCTCCTCTCAGGTTGTCCTGGGAGCATGCTGGGATAAGACCGGAGACAGCCAGACACTGCTCTCTTGCTAATCAGGTCTGCGGTGTTTGTTAATGTCTCAGACCTCCTGTATTCCTTTGCCCGGGCAGTTCTAACAAAGCGCCTCAGCTTGGATGGCTTAAACTGCAGAAATTTATGGTCTCACATTCTCGGAGTCCAAAATCAAGGTGTGAGCAGGGCTGGTTCCTTCTGCTTCAGACCTCTCTCCTTGCTGTGTGGGTGGCCATCTTCTCCCTGTGTCTTCATGTGACCTCCCTCTACGCACACCGACTCCATACTTCTTAGAAGGATACCAGCCACGTTGGGTTAGCGCCCACCTCAACGACCTTATTTTAACATGGTTACCTCTGTTAAGATTCGTTCTCTAAAGAGGGTCATGTTCTGAAGTGCTGGAATTTAGGACTTCCACCTATAAAATGTGGGTGGACACAATTCAACCCACAACACCTCCTAACAAGCCTACAAAGGTAGAAGTGATTTCCACTTTACAAATGAGTTCCAGGTTGACAGAGGTCAGACAACTTGCTCAGGGATGCAGAACCAGTGAGGAACAGATGGGACCTCACCTGGCCTGCTGATCCTTGCTGTAGCCTTGTCCCAGGGGCCGGTGGAGGTGGAGAGCTGGGCTCCTGTGGGGCTTCTCCCAGCTCGGCCCCTGTCCTGGGTGTGCTTGAGGTCAGGCTTCCTGGAGGCCTGGAATGAGGCAGGGAGGGAGGAAAGAGGTTTCCTTCTGAGTGTCACTCTGCCGGGCCTTTTGTCTCTCTGTTCATTGCCTGCAATGTGCCTGCATCTTATTACCCAGTCTAGGTAGATTTTTGCTTGGCTGAGCTGAGATCAAAAAGTAATTTTTCTTTTTGCAACAGCCAATTAGAAATTCATTTATTTTCACATTATGGACATTTGGCAAAAATTTCTTTGGCAATTTAGCTCCATTTATATAGTCTGCATAAAGACAGACAGTGAGGCTGAGAAGAAAAAAAAGGCAGGGCCCCAGGCAAAAATTAAATGCAGAATCATGTATTAGAAATGAGATGTATTTACTATTGTTTTTGAAAATTAATGGTGCATTTTTAGCTTTTATAATGTAATTTAATGATGCAATTCATCTAATAAAATAAAGAACACATTTTAACTCAGTCTCACAGACCTACTGGGGCACAACGCGGAACACCTTTTCCATGGAAAGGGGTTGGAACGAATGCTTGGGGCTTTTCTCTTTTTCTGTAAGACAAAAAAGGAAAAATGGTTTCTCTCTCTCTCTCTCTCTCTCTCTCTTTCTCTCTCTCTCTCTGTGTTCCCATCTGGGATATCAGTGGGACTCTAATAAAAAGAACATTTTTCTTTCTCCATATTGGTGTTTGCACTGTGTTATCATAGGAACAGCTGTTGATTCTGGAATGTTTGAGGATGTTGACTGCCTTAGCCTGCTGAGCCCTGATGCTAAGACCCTGGTGAGTAGGGAGGAGAAAATGGGCTCGGCGCTGTGTCGAAGCTGGTCCTTCCTGGTCTCCCTCCTGGGCAGGCTGTGGTCTTGGCAGGCTGTGGTCTAGGCATCCCTCCGGAGGAATCAGCCACACTTGCTGAGTTTGTGGCCTCTCAGGCCTCCTGGACCAAACACACCTTTCTCACTTTGATGCCAAAGAGCCTGATTTCCAGCTGCCATTGCTCCCAATTGGGGGTTAAGACCATGAAGTTCCCTTCTTTCTTACACAGATACCTGGGAGATAAACAAGGAAGGAAGGACGGGAGGGAGGCCGGAGAGGAAGGCCGGCAGGGCCCTGACCTACATGAGTCGGCACCATGATGGCCATTGTGTTGCACTCCCACACCCTCCACTAGAATATAAGCTCCTTGAGTATAGGGCACATTTCCCATTTGGTTCATGCTGGTCTCAACCCCAAAGCACACCGTAGACACTCATTTGGTAATTTTTGACTGGCAGACTGACTGATGAGCTCTGGGCCAAAAGCATTACATGAGCTTCCTTTAATTCTCACCCCCCATTCAGTGAGAAGGCGGGTACTGTGACTACCCTGTTTTATAGAAGGGGACATATTGGTTCGGAGAAATTAGGAAACTTTCTCAAGTACTCCCAGCTAGTGAGTGGCAGAGTAGGGATCTAACTCGTGACTGTCTTGCTCCCAAGTATTTGCTCTTAATCACACCAAAAAATGCAGTGATTGGATGGTTGAATGAATGAAAGCATGAATAACCAGAGGGATGGCCTTTTTCAAGGTTACCTAACCAAGGGGCTGGGATTTGAACCCAAGTTTTCTGATTCCAAGTTAAGAACTTACTTTGGCTGCTCACTCTCCCCTCAGCAGGAGGAAGGAAGTTGTGGATAGAAAAGGGGGCTTGGGGGCTCAGCTGTGGTCATGGGGCAGGGTGGAGATGAGGAGGCAAAGGACACACAGGCCCAGGTGTCCTCTGGATGCTGGGGTTCCTGGGGAGGTGACTGGGAATGGGGTACAGAGTTATCCAAGGTGCCAAGGTAAATACCTAAGCCATTTTTCCTCATTCGTTCAGTAACTATTAATGGAACATCTGTTATGTGCCTAGAACCCACCTGTTCTCCTGGAGCCTCAGTTTTCTCACCTGTAAAAGTGAGAAAACTCTTATTCCTGGCAGGCGCTTCCCTACCCTCTCACACACATGGTGTCCTACGGTCACAGGAAGATCCCCAAAAGCTCCCAAACATCCTCCTTGGATGGAAAGCAGTGGCTTTGCAGGGCTGCTGGGAGGATACAATGAGACAAGTGGCAGGAGGGCATGGAGAGAGCCCGGCGCATAGTAGGCTCTTCTGCTTTCCTTGTGTCTCCCTTCCCCTCATCTCTTCACCTTTCCTTCCCCCAGCCCCACAAACCTGCTCTGAACATCACTCGGAGCACTTAACCCTGCCGCTGCCTGGTCCAGGCTGTCAGTCAGCTCTCTCCTCCTGCCTTCCTGCCCTCTGCTTCCCTGTCCCCCAGGTCTGCTTCTGGCTGCAGCCACTGCACGCGCTCTCAGCAGCCCTGGACATTCTGCCACTCACGCGCTGGCCACAGCACTGCCCAGGTCTTGCCTGCCCCTGGGCTGTACCAACTCCAGATACTCGATTTTGGCATTTTGGGGCAGCCTGGAGAAGTTTCCAGGTTGGCATGTTTTTCTGCAAGTCTAGAACCAGGCAGTCCAGTCTGGTGGCCACTAGCTACATGTGGCCACTAGCATGTGCAAAGCGAATTGAGGCCTGAGGTGGGTGTAAAACACGCACCAGATGTGGAAGGCCTGGGGCCCATGGGGTGCAACAGCTGGATGGCACACCTCTTTCTTCCATTTCTTTGGATTTGATTCAGAGCGGCTCCTCACCAGATTGAAGGGAAATCTGACATCAGTTATATAGGATGAGCACTTCCACTCTTGGGTCATGGAAATATGTCAACTTGGGCACATCTTCACCAGACTCTCATAGCTGGGACTCTGACCGCCAGCCCTGCAGCGCTGGGGCCTTCTCACCACCAAGGAGAAGAGGAGGCTTCCGGAGGGAACATGCAAGCCACCTCCCTTTGCCTGGGCCTGCAGGACTCCCATGGAAACCTTTTTGATCCCCTGACACCCACTGGAGAGCCAGTGACTGGGACTACGGCCTTCCTCTGTGGGATCTCAGCGCGGTTGACACGCTGTGTTTCGTTCCTGACTTTCTGCCCACCGTGCCCCTCTTGGCCTGGGCTCAGGAACGGCTGCATCCTATTGGATGCACTTTTGTGCTCCAGGGCCTGGCATGAGCCCACATCCAGCAGTGTGGTTCAGAGTGAATTGCAACCGTCAGTTCTGCAGAGGCATTTCTGCAAAGGTCCTGCATGGAGATGCCAGGCCAGAAACTGATTTAAACCACATCCTGGAGCCGAAACAGGGAAGAGCTGGTAGCAGAAGTGTCCACTTCTCATTGTGGGGCTGTCCCCTCTGCCACATACGCTGAAGGACACCCGTGTGATGGTCCCAGGACTCTGGGCTGCCTGCTTTGTACACATAAGCACACGCCATCCACTCAACAGCTCCACTCAGTAAGGCCTCAGCTGTCCTCAGGAATTGAGCTGCAGAGACGTTACAAAAAACGGTCCAAAGTCACAGAGCTGGCAAGAGGGAAAACCAGTATTGGTTCTCAGGCTGTTTGGCCCTTGACCCTGGATTCTTCACAACATGGCAATTCTGCCTCTCAGACATACACGCGCAGACCCAAAGACACAGTATCTGGGGTTGGTACAGACCCAAAGACACGTAGGTATGCATATGTGACCATGCATATAAAACCACAGAGTTGCATGTGGATATATGGACAGAGATATGATGTGGTCACTCCCACATTCCCATGATATAAAAATCCACGTGCCCACGTTCTCACATGCACACCTATATGTATACCTACACACATACTCATGCATACACCTGCAGCTGGACATCCACACACAGCAATATACACTCAGACATAAAGGCATGAGCATGTGTGCACATACTGCACACTTTTCACATGGACATGCCCACAGATGTGTAAAGTTTGAAGTCCTCTCTCCTGCCACACACACAATTAAGCATATAGAGATGCTTGCATACCCAGATAAGCACACCCTGACAGAAACACACACACACACATCTTGACACACTTCTAAGGGCTTCCGCCCCCAGGTATATAGAACAGCCCCTCCCCCGTACACACTCACAGACACTCACTCAAGCCCAATGATCCAATTTAAACTGAAAAGGAAAAACCAAGTTGAAAATTAGAGGGGAAAAAAAAGTCCTTCAGAAAGTATAAAGCTAATAAGCTGGAAGTGGTGAGCCTGCTGCCTTCACGATATCAATAACTCAGTATTGGGTTTCCAAAAAGACATCACATAATTTTTCAATGAGAAATCCATGAGCCCTGGAGATGCTGTTATGGTGTGAATTACAATGCACACGCTTGTCAGCCGTCCCCGTCAGCACTTTCTCGAATGCCTTAACGGGCGGGAAATGCTGTGGCTGCAGCAGGGATGGTTATTGTTGTTATTATTTCTTCCTTTTGGAGCCTCAAATTAAGAACCCAGGAAGCCAGCAGGTCCTTTCCTCCTCCCTCCCCTTCTCCAATTGTACCCAAATCAAGAACTTTTCTGGCTTCATATATTCTTGAGTGTGACTTCTGAGCCCCCAACCTCTTCTCCCCTGTCCTGGATTCCTAATTCTGACAGAGACCAGATCTTCAGGCTTGGGAACCAGGGTCAGGATATGTGGGAGGGGGCCACAGAGTTTGGACCTGTTTGCGACTTCCTTGAGTGCCACAGAAATGACAAAAACTGTGTTTTCCCATTTCTGTTACTCGAACCCAGGAATTTTATCGAGCAGAACCAGCCTACTGGGCATTGCTTTCTCCTGAGGTTGCCTTCGGGCTGGACATGTTCAGGAAGAAGGGCTGGGGTCTGTGAAAGGAGGAATCAGGGATGATCTGGGCAGAGGCCATGGGACATCGTTACTGAGAACATTTAGGAGAAATTTGGGTGGCCAAGAAAAGGGATCTGAGTAGACCACCGGAGTAGGGGTAGGGGGCTTGGGCACTTGAGATGAGGCTGGGATGGACTGTGGTCATTGGATGTGCGGCTCAACTCTCTTGGGCTTCTAGTCTCCATGAGAAGAGGATTCTCCAATTAGTCACCAGTCCCAGAGTTGAACCACTGTCGAAGAGACCTGAAGGTCGCCTGCAGCCAGGAACAGAGCCAATGCTACTGACCACAGAACCTCTCCTCTGTACTCGCATGACCCCTGGGCTCAGCCTGTTGTAGCACAATTGTAATGGCAACTCTGGAACCACCTCTGTCAATAATCAGCATGAGGTTTAGGGGTTAAGATTGGGGCTCCCAGTGTCTGAGTTCGAATTCCACCTGCTTACAACAGTCTTAGGGAAGTCATTTAGCCCCTTCCTACCTCAGGACCCATTTCATGGTCCCTTGTTCCTTGACACTTCTCTCAGGTGGTAACCAGTGCACCTGGCCCAAGAATCAGGAAAGGCCTGAATCCCTCCCTGGCAGCCATCCCTCTAGCCTGCCCCACAGCCAGACTCCAGCTCTACATGCATTTTTGTGCCTCCAGGCCATCGTCTAGGCTATTCCTTTCCTTGAGCTGCCTCCACACCTTGACAGCTTCTACAGATCCCTTGAGGCCTAGGATCAAATGTTACCTCTTCTCCCTGAGCATCCTAAAGCAGATGCCAGTTCATTGAGCCCCTCCTGAATGGTGCTGTGCTGTGGTTGTTTGTTCACTGTCTTCAGGTCTGGGGTGAGCTAGGAATGATCAGCTGACCCTTCTGGCTTCTTCTGGAGTTTTTAGCAGGAGAAACAGAATCCTGTATCTGACCCCCACCTCCCATACTTAGATTCGACGTGCCACTTGCCAAGAGAAGGCGAACTGAGTCTGCCTGCAAAGCTACTCAGTATATAATTACGTGCCTGTCATGACATGTGGCTTTTCTGTGGAATCAACCCCAGCCCTGATTTCCAGGGTGTGTGTATAGGATGGAAGCAGGGAAGAAGTGCTGAATCCTCGCCCTGATGAGGTCAGAAGGCAGCAGGACCCTAGGGAGGAGAAATGGGTGATCCCCTGCAAGCTGAGCTGGCCTGGGATTTTCTGGGGCCCAGGCTCCTCATGAACAGCTTGGGGCAGGGCAATTGTGTGGCGACTTTGGTTCTGGACAAGTTCAGTGGAACCGGGGCTCCACTGATTCCCAGTCTGTCTGGCTCAAAGCCCACATCCAAATGTTGTTTCCTTTCCCTGACCATCCCAAGCAGGTGTTAGCCCTACATCTGAGGTCCCCTGGTTCCCTATACACCTTGGTGACAATCATGTACAATATTGTGGAATGGGGAGCATGAAAAGACACTGGATCTTTGGTTTCCAGTCTTCTATATTCCTCATACCAGTAAAAAGAAACAAACAGAACACTCAGGGGAGACTGGCATGGGGGGGCATACCTTTTATAAGTGATAATATGTATAAAACAGCTGTCATCTTTTATTATGAACATTTCATTTAATAATGAATAAGAAGATAATTTAATAGCAAAATCTGGGGGAAGAATATGATCTTAGAATTAAGCAGAATCCTTCCAAGAAAGGAGAGATAGCAATTGTACACTAATGTGAATATTTCCTGTATCGTGGAGAAGGTGTTAGAGCAAAAGAGAAGTTGATATACAACAGAGAAATATCAAGTACCCCAAATAGAATTTATGGATTGGAACAAGGAATTTTCAGTGTGTGCAGTCACGATGGTGACAATGATGATAATGAGGACAATGAGGATGATGAAAATGATGATGGTGACAGTAGTGATGATAGTGATGGTGATGGCAATGACAGTGGTGATGGCTATTGTGATGTGATGATGATGGTGATGGTGATAGTGATGGCAATGGTGATTATGATAGTGATGGTGATGATGATAGCTATGGTAATGGTGATGGTGATGGCGTTGGTGATGGATATGTTGATGGTAATGGTGGTGATGGTGGGTGACAATGGCAATTATGATAGCAATGGCAATATTGATAGCTATAGTGATGGTGATGGCTATGTTGATGGTGATGGTGGTGATGATGGTGGTGATGGTGATGGCAATAGCGATTATGATAGCAATGGCGATGATGATAACCATGGTGATGGTGATGGCGACGGTGATAGTGATAGAGATGGCAACGGTGATGGTGATGGCTATGTTGATGGTGGTGATGATGACAGTGATGGTGATGGCAATGGTGATTATGATAGTGATGGCGTGATAGCCTTGGTGAAGGTGATGGTTATGATGATGGTGATGGTGATGGTCATGACAATGGTGATGGTGGTGAGGATGATGGTGATGATGAAGATGAAGATGGTGATAGAATAGTGATGGAGGTGATGATGATGGCAGTGGCAATGGTGGTAGTGATGATGATGAGGAAAATAGTGGTAGCAGTGGTGATGATGGCAATAAAAATGGTGATGGGGTCTGACCTTTATTGATCTCTCACTGGGTAATAGGTGCTGTACTTAGGCTTTTCATAGATTGCCTCATTTAAGACTTATCCCCATGTATTATATTCCTGTGGCTACCACAACAAATTACCACAAACTGGGCTACTTAAAACAACAGAAATTTATTCTCTTATGGTTTTGGAGGCCAAAAATCTGAAATCAAGTCTGGGCTGTACTCCCTCTTGGAGGTTCTAGGGAGGAGTCCTTCCTTGTCTCTCCAGCTTCTGGTGGCTGTCAGCATTTCTTAGCTTTTTGGCTTGTGAGCACATCACTCCAGTCTCTGTCCCTATCTTTATGCCACTTTCTCTTCGTATGTCAACACTTCTGACTTGTAAAAGGGCATGTGCCTTTGGATTTACACCCTGTCCAAGTAGTTAATGATGATCTTGTCTCAAGATCCTTAATTTTATCAGCAAGGACCCGTTTTCCAAATAAGGTAACATTTACAGGTTGCAGGGATTTGTACGTGGACACATACTTTGTTGGCCACTTTTCAACCCACTGTATTCCAGATCTCAGAGAGATCCTTTAAACTAGTAAACATTGTATAATGAGCAAATGGAAGAGAGAGAATTTGAATCTGACTCTAGAGCCTAGGGACGTCATCCTTTTGGAGGCAGAGCAAGGAAGAGATGCTGTGTGGAACATTTGTCCCTTATCTGTGAATGGAGGAGAAGTGATGGTTTAAGTCCACATCAAGTTCTTTGGAACTGGGGCTGGACTTGTTTTCCAGGTTTCTAGGCCTGGAGCCAGTGGGTCACAGGTAGAGAGTAGGTATTCTGGGGACTTGTTGAAGGGACGGGAGTTAGAGGAAGGGCAGATCCATGATTCTGGGGGCTTCATGGGGAGCAGAATTATGGAGTCCATGACAATGCCAACAAGCCCAGGTGAAAAACGGCCTGAAGAAGAAACAAATTATAGAAATAGAAACAGAAAGGGGGGGGGATGAAAATGAGTCAACTGTTTCTAAAAGCAATCGACAAAGAATCCATAATATGCAAAAAGGTATGTAGATTTCTATCTATGTGTCACGTGCAAATCCTTTCTGTAACAGAGCACCTACCTGGATCACATGAAAGGTGCTGACACTGACAGAAGCAAGTCAAGAGGCGTCTTTAGTGAAGAAAAGTAATATTCTATCGCTCTACGAGCACTGTCCTTTATTCACAGTAGTTTCCTGGTGTTCTTGCCTGTCTCTTCTGAGTTCCAGTGGGGGCAGGGCAGGTAGACTGGACTTGGACATGCTGAGGCAGTCCAGGCATTTGCCCTTTGGGCTAGCAGACCCCAGCTGGGGAAGGAAAAGAGAGGGGTTGGTTCATAATGTCCTGTCTTGTGCCCTGGGCAGGGGTGGTTTCTTCTTGGCTTCTGAGCCACCAGCCTCTTCAGAGAGTCAACTAAGACCATGTGGAAATAAAATGTCGTTGTCAGCGCCATAGGGCCTATGTATCCTGTTCATGGAGCATAGGCATCCTGTCCTTACTTTCAAGGGTTCTGGGCAGGCTTTTCAGGCTATTCGACTTCAATGGAAATGTCTTCACTTTTGTGTGTTGATTTTCATGTAAGACTTTATTTGAGGGAAGTTTCCAGAGTACTGCACAGCAGTGACCTGTCTGGGAGTATTTGTTTGCCCTGCCTGACTCCAGTCAGACTTAGGGCCTATCCAGGGTAATCATACCTAGTCACATTGGCAGTGCCCTACATAGCCTCAGGGGCTGCCCTACACATGATGGATATGAACTGCGTGCCCAAGAGATGTGGCCTGCGTTGGTCCTGGGTCAGCCTCTCACCTTGACTATGAACTTCAGCTCCTGGTCCTAGTGTTCCCTCTGGTGGGGTCTATAAACTCCTGACCTTGTGACTCCATCAGGGGTTCCAGAACTGGGAGCAGGTGTTGTGAAGTCTGCATTCATTCATTCAGTAAATACTTACTGAGCACCTTGCTCTGTGCTAGGCACCGTGCTTGTCACAAGAAGAGATCTCTCCCTCCTGGAGGAGCATCTAGTCTACTGAGAGAAACAGACTACTAGGAAGAAAACAAATAAATATATGATTAGTATTTGAGAACAGTGCCATGAAGAAAACAAATAGGGTGCTGACACAGAGATAAAGGGTGGGGTGCCAAGTTGAGACAGGGGAGTGAAGGGAGGCCCCTCTGAGGAGGTAATGCTTGAGCTGAGACCTGAGGGATGAGGTGGCAGCCATGAGACAAATTTGGGTAAGAGTGTCCTAGGCTGAGGGAATAGGGAGTGCAAAGGTCCTGGGGCAGGAAAGCACATTAATATCCAAGGAGCCACAGGAATGCCATTGTACTTGGAGGATCATAGGTAGGAGGGGCCTGAAGTTTTAGAAAACATCCAGATGAGACTGCAGTCAGGTGGATCCAGGTGTCCACATGAGCCCTCATGCTGTCTCTCAATCCCCACCAATGGAGCCACATGTGAGGAGTTAGGAGTTATCAGGGTGTAAGAGGGAGCCTGAAGAGGAAGGCTTATAACACTTACAAGGAATTCCCACATATTTCTCACTGAGCTGATGAGATTTTGGGTCCAGTCTCCAAGGGCAGTTTTCAGAAAGAAAATTACCTTGACATTAATTAAGACAATTCTAGCTCCTGTAACAAAGAACTCTACAAATCTCATTTAATATCCTAGAAGTCAAATTCTCACATTAGGTCCACCCAGGTGTTTGGGAGGTGGCTTTCCATGTGGTGATGCAGGGATCCAGGTGGCCTCCACCTTGTAGCTCTGCCATCCCTTAGGCTTTTGAGGTCTTCTTCCATCTGGCAAGCAGAGGAAAGAGTGTGTAGAGCTTTGTGCTTTGTGTTTTCATGAGCAAGGCTAGATGAGTCTATGACTCCCACTCACATTCCATTGGCCCAAGTTCAGTTACTTGACCATGCCCAACTGCAAGGGAGACTGGGAAATACGATCTACCTGGTTGCTCTCCAGGTAGAGAAAATGAGCTGCGGTGAGTACATTGTTACCTCTGCCCCAGGCCTCTCACTTCGAGTGAGGATAACCGTATGGAGCAGAAGCTCTTTGGCTTCACATCAGACCTACCTGGGCAGCTGCCAGGTTCCCATCCCAGACGATTAAACCAGAATCTCTGGGAACGGGACCTGGGCATCTGTATTACTGAAAGCACTCCAGGGATTACAGCACACAACAGAGGTTCACGACCACCCATGTGGAGAGAGGAGTGTCTAGGGCAGTGGTCACAGCTGGGCTCACCCTTCCTCCTGCTCAGTAATAATCATTATGATTTATTGTGTTCTTATCAGGTGACAAGCTAGTATGGCAGGAAGGGAAGAAAAATAAATTATTTAGAAATAAAACAGTTGCATGTTATGGCTCTTGGCTGTGGGCAAAAATTTCGATGACAGGTGAAGACCTTACCTGGGCAGACCTAATGGGTGAGAGCAGGAGAAATAGATAATTACATTGCTCAGCTTGGGTAGAATGATGAGATTCCCAGGAAGCAATGTGAGAGAAGGCAAGGGTTCCATGTTAAAGAGTATAAGGAAGATGTGCGAGGTTAGTGGGGGTGGAAGAGAGTGGGGGTGGAGAGAGGAAGAGAGAGAGAGAGAAGGAGAGGGAGGGAGAGAGAGTGAAAGAGAGAGAGAGAGAGAGAGAGAGAGAGAGAGAGAGAGAAAAGAGAGAGAGACAGGAAGGGAGGGAGAAAGAGAGAAGGAGAGAGAGACAGAGAGAGCAGAGAGAGAGGGAGGGGGAGAAGTTTGAGGGAGGGAGATAGAGGAAGAGAGAGAGAAAGAGACAGAGAGAGCAAGGGGAGAGAGGGAGAGAGAGACATAGAGAGAGACAGAAAGGGAGGGAGAGACAGAGAGAGAGATAAGAGAGACAGAGGGAAGGAGAGAGGGGGTGGAGAAAAAGAGGGAGGGAGAGAGAGAGGGAGAGAGAGAGAAGAGAGAGAACAGGACAGGAAGGAAGGGAGGGAGAGAGACAGAGGGAGAGAGATGGATAGGGGGAGAAAGGCAGGAAAAGAGAGAAATAGAAGGAAACAGAGAAGGAGGAAAGAGAGAGGAGGGAGGGAGAGAGAGAGGGAGGGGGTGAGAGAGAGAGAGAAATCGATTCAGACTATAGTCAGCAATCTCGGCCCGTGGAGGGGGTGTGAACAATGAGAAACTCCCCGTGGCAAGAAATGGCCAGTCTTAGGAATCATCATGTCCAGCATTAAACTTGAAGTTGTTTTTGTTCTGTAATTGTATCTAAACCTTTAATAAGACTCCTGTATGCAAGAGCCATGTGTTAATGTTGTCTCGAAGGAATGAAGGAAGGGAGAAGTGTGTAAGTTAGAGTTCTTATTTAGCTTCAGGCAGGAGAGAATGGATTCTGACTAACTGAATCAGCAAAGGAATTTATTAAGGGAATATTGGGAAACCAGTGACACTGACACAGGGTCTCCCAGAAGTCACTCTTCAACCACTGTGTGGATGTGGCTGGCCTTTAGATAAATGCATGCTTAATCTCTTTAAAACATTCTTTTCCTTCTGTTCTTCTGATAAGATGATGAACCAGAACAGATTAATGCAAGACGGCAAATGTGAACCCCCATACTTCATCCATGCAGACATCACTAACTGATCTCATGCCAGTTCTTGTGGAGCTCACAGGCAGCTCCCTGGGCTCTTTATGGTCCCTATTCCAGGCAGGCATTACCAATAGATCCCAGATGCCACGTGAAATTAAATTTATTTTTGTTTCTGAGTTAAGTGACACCCCTCTTCAAGGCAATTTGTGTGTGCAACTTAAATGAGACTATCCTTGTCTTAGCCCAGAGCAGCTGAGGGTTTCATGCCCAGCCTGGGGCACGAAGAGCTTCCCAGCCTGGGGGTCCACTACTATGACCCTGCAGAAGTTTAGAGGCCATCATTCATCCTGGGACACTATCGTCTTGGGGCAGAGTGTGATGCCATTGACTCTTGGGTGGTCTACCCAAGCAAATCTGAGAAGACAGCTTCCCATGGGTGTCACACCATCTTCCTGACCCTGGCTTCCCCTGGGGAGACCCAAGCCTGTCTCAATCTGTGGACCGTGCTTTGCTTGGACCTTGCAATAGGTTCTGGGCTTGTGGGTTCCAAAGGCAATTATTTGCTAGCTTCACATCCACTCCTTGCTTCCAATCAGGCCCAGGGTGGAGAGAGTCATGGGGCTGCCAGGCATGGCCAGGCTGGGCTGGGGAGGGATCACACATACCTGAAGGAGAAGCTACTCCAGGCAGCCATCTTCTTTATGGTCCGCATGTGGAGTTAATCAGATTCCTTTTCCACCTGGTTCCTCCACAGTCTTTCTAGTTACTGCTAAGCCCTTGTTCCTAGGCTTATCTTTGGTAATTCCCACCGATGGTCTTTTTCCAGAGAAAAAGAGAAACAGGCAGGAAGCACTCAGGGTGAGGGCATGGGCTGTGTTGGTGTCCTGAATCACCCCCGCTCTGTGTGACTTTGGGCATGGTGTCCACGCCTCTGAATTGTCCTCTGTATGAAACAGCTTCCTGCTGGGATTTTGGGAGGATTCAGTGATTTAAGTGTTCAGCTCTGTCGTGCATGGTGTGTAGTAAACATTCAATAGGCGAAGACTTATTTCTTCTTGTTGCCCTCATGTTTGTTGGTTTGGGCTGAGGTGTGAGGGTTAGGCTTTGGGGTATGGGCTGCAGACTTGGGCATCCTCTTTTTCTTCCCCCAGAGCTGCTGGAACTAAGCTCTCCCTCATCTCTTCAAGGAAGATATGACACCAACCTGGGTTTAGCAGAAACAAAACCCTATAAGTCATCTACAGAGGGACCAGTAGACTAACTGAATGCTCTTAACAGGGGGTGCTTTTATCTTGTCACATTGCTCTGGGGCTGCTTAGCTTTGGTTACTGTTTCTTGGTAGTTTTTCTGGAGGGTCTGCTTGCAGGTGATGAGAGAGAGGGCTGCTCTGATATTTTGACCAAGGGAGGAGGCTAGAGTCTTCTCTCCTGATCGTTCCCACCAGCGTCCATGCCAAGGTCTAGTGGGCAGACCTTGTCCAATGCAGGGGGAGGGGAGCAGGGTGAGGAGGTGTATGGGTGGAGGGGCCAGTGGCAGAAGATCCTCAGGGTCATACCCCGTTAGAGCAACCCCAGAAATCCCCCTCCCCAGCTGGAGGAGCCAGCAGGGCCTGTTCCCACTCCAGCCTCATCTATGCTCATTTCATCTTCCCATTTTCTGAAAAGCTGTGTGTCAGCACAGGAGTGGCAGGTGTGTTAACTCCCGGCCTGCGTCTGTGCCCCAGCATGGAAGGAAAAATGCCGACTCGGAGAGAATCAGAGTCAGGCGCCGGCTCCAGCCTCCGAGGCAGGAGAGGGCTGGTAGGAAGGAAGCGCTGGGGGGTGGCCAGGTGGCTGGCACGGAGGCGCCCACGCCTGCCTCTGCCAGGGGGAGACGCCCCCCAAGGTAAGTGTGAGAAGTGGTGCACTCTCTCCCCTCCCATCCTCCCTCCCTCGTTCTGTCCTTCCTTCCCTCTTCCTTTCCTCTTTTCCCCTCCCTGCTCTTCCCTCCTCCTCTCTTCTCTCCCTTTCTGCCCCCTCCCTTTCCTTCTCTTTTCTCTCTTCTTTTTTTTGAGTTGGAGTCTCACTCCGTCGTCCAGGCTGGAGTGTAGTGGTATGCTCACAGCCACCTCAGCATTGACCTGCTGGGTTCCGGAGATCCTTCCGCCTCAGCCTTCCAAGTAGCTGGAAGCTGCTACCACGCCCGGCTTATTTTTTGATTTGTTGTAGAGAAGAGGTCTCACCAAGGTTGGTCTTGAACCCCTGAGCTCAGGCCATCCTTTCGCCTCAGCCTCCCAAAATGCTAAGATTACAGGCTGAGCCACTGCACCCGGCCCCTTCCTCTTTTCCTCATTTCATGTCTTCCCTCCTCCTCTGCTCTCTCCTTCCCTTCCTTCTCTTTACTTATCTCTTCCCTTTCCCACTCCTCCTCTCTTCCTTTTCTTCCACCTGTCTCCCTCCCTGCTCCTCAGGGCCTTAAGATGGACACAGCTGCAGGGAGTTAGACATGGCCCTGGCCCTGGGATATCTCTGCCTGGTGGGAGCCAGGTGGGTGGATGGGAGCTGGCCCTGCCTCCACCATGTGATCCTCATGCTAATAAAGGTCTGGCCTAGTCCCCTGGGAGCCTGGAGGGGGGAGAAAGCCCTTGCAGAGCAGGGGACACCTGGCCTGATCTCTTAGTTCCTTGGGCTGAGTCAAGCGGGAAGGGCATTCTCATACCAAGGCAGGACAGCACTTGGTATATCTGGGGAACCTACAAGGTGCAGGGTGGCTTGAGCAAATGGTGGCCTTGGACTCATACACTCAGCCCTTGCCCAGCAAGCACCCTGTACTTGGCGGCTCCCTGCTGACCTGGTTAGTCAGTCAGCAGACACCGAGTCCCTGCCACATGTCAGTCCCTGTGCTGGTTTCAGGGGAGGCCAAAGACGGCTGTGATGAAATATCTGCCTTCAACAAGCTCACAGTCTGATGGGGGAGACAATCATTGAACAAACCGGGGTTTGAGTCACATCTCTGCCCCTCACTGTCAGTATGACCTCCGGCCAATAATGCCAGCCTCTCTGGGTCTGTTTTCTCACCTGTAAATAGTACTCATGACTCTCTGGGATGTTTTGGGAACAGAATTAGCTCTCGCTTGTGAAAGTATCTAGCACAATGTATGTTATCTCATTTTACCTTTATACAATCCTGGAGGGGAGGTACTGTCATATCTTCATGTACAGATCTGGAAACGGTGGCTCAGAGAAGTTGAGTGATCTGTCCGGGTCACATAGCCAGTAAAAGTGTAGAATAATGGTACAAATTTAGGCAGTCTGACTCCCAAGCCCGCACAATGTTTAACAACGAGCCTGGAATACAATAAACACATCGGTGCCTCACCTATAAAACGGGGTTGCACAAACCCGGCAGGGTCACAGGGATAAATACAGAGGTGATAGCCCTTCAGAGCTGCGAGGCCATGGAGGATGCTCTTTTGAAGTGTATGGCTCCTCAAGGTCCCCTCAGCTGTACTCTCCTAGCCTGTGCTGGGTTGGTGGGGGAAGAGGAGGGGGAGGGGAGGAGGAGAAGGGTAAAGGAGACTGAGAGGTAGGAGAGGGGTGAGGGAGAGGGGTGAGGGAGAGGGGAGGGGAGGGAAGGTGGAGGGAGCAGAGCTCTCTGACCCCCACTTCTTCTGAATCTGCCTCTCTCCCTCTCTCCGGAGTCCTTGCACTTAGGTGCTGGGAATTCTGTTTTTCAGTGGAGGCCATCTGGGTCTTCACTCTGTGTCTGCCTTTTCTGTTCACACGGCACTTTCTTTTGATGTCCTTTCTTCCAGACGCCTTTGGTTTTATCATACTAGCGTCTGTGCATTAAGACTCCTCCAGGCGCACTTTTCTCCATGCTCTGGCCTCTGCCTTCAATCTCTCCTCTGTTCTTCCTCTGTTTACATCCCACCAGGA
The DNA here is from genome assembly GCA_963574415.1 of Tarsius wallacei. Taxonomy (NCBI): domain Eukaryota; kingdom Metazoa; phylum Chordata; class Mammalia; order Primates; family Tarsiidae; genus Tarsius; species Tarsius wallacei. Next base: position 6,405 of record CAUYQG010279724.1, on the reverse strand, counting down.
AGGCAAATCATGTGACTTCTGAGGTCTAAGGAAGGGTTTGTACATAACTTTATTTCCTGGGTGAGGATCAGGGACTTCAGGGGCCCAAGACCAGATGATCACTTGAGAGGGACCCTTTGATCATTACAACAAGTAGCCACACGATGGCGCCCTGGGACCACCAAGCCCTTGTCTCGTCCATCCGACGGGACCCTGGTCACCCTGGCAGCTATTCACTCCCTTAAATGCTAAACACACACTCCTCTTCATCTCTGAACTTTGGGCTGCCAACTTCTGGGTCTCCTGCTCACCCTGGGCAGACAGACCGCAGTCTCTGGGGCTGTGTTAGAGAGGAGAGGAATGGGGAATTGCAGAAGGAGAGAGGAAAGGAGAGAAGCAAGGGCTTGTCAAGGCACTGGCAGCTGAGCCGCTGTAAGGGCATAGTACCTGGAGGTGTTTATGGGCTCAGTCCTGTGTAGACGCAGCTGCTGGGAACTGGACTCTGGACAGCTTTAGGAATGGAAAACAGAGCCCAGATGTTCATCCCAGGGACACCCAGCAGCCCAAACACAGGTCTCACTTCTGGAAGCATGAGGACCAGAGGTGACACAGAAGAGGCTGGATGAACTTCCAGGAGCTTGAGAAGGAGCAAGAGCCCAGAGCTCCAGCTGGAGGGGGTGCTGACCACAGACCTGCCCATGGCCGAGCTTTTCCCTGATACAGTTTAGAAACTGCTGGCTGGGACAGCAGGGTGTGGCTTGACTCAGGCACTGACAAAGGAGCTGTACCTTTATGGAAAAAAAAAGTCTCAGGTGAGGTGCCCAGAGTGAATTTCACACATGCTCAAACAGCCTTGGAAAGTTAGGATTGTAATAATAATCATCATGGCAAATAACAATAATAATGACAGTCTTTTTTTGGAGAATTTACTTCATGTCAGGCACTGCTTTTTTTAAATTAATTTTTTGAGTTAGAGTCTCACTCTGTCTCTCAGGCTGGAGTGTAGTAGCACAATCACAGCTCACCACAGCCTTGACCTCCTGTGTTCAGGTGATTCTTCTTCCTCACCTCTTGAGTAGCTGGAACTACAGGTGCTTGCTACCACACCTGTCAAATGTTTTTGATTTTTTGTAGAGATGAGGTCTTGCTATGTTTCCTAGGCTGGTCTTGAACTCTTAGGCTGAGGCAATCCTTCTGCCTTGGCCTCCCAAAGTGCTTGAATTACAGGCATGAGCCACCATGCCTGGTTGCCTTTTTTTCCCCCCATGAATTATTTTGTTTACATGGATTACCTCATAGGACAGATAATAGAAGAGGATTTGTAATGAAATGAGACACACTTTGTTTTAGCATGATGAGGCCCAGGTCCCTGTATTTGGAGTTTAGTTTCTCTTGAGCTGCATCTGATTGTAGGAATGGAGAGAAAACCCCTCCTGATAACTTATAGGGTGAATGGAATCTGCCATTATCACTGTTTCCCTTTCTAACCATCTTCTTCCCATTGGAAGGAATATCCTGCAGCTAAAGTTGGATCCTGATTTAATAATGCAATAACCAAAGAAATGCATCTCAATTGATTATTAAGCATTTGTTTATTAGGGCTTAGTAGCTCTGACCCAAATAACTTCTAAGCAGTCATTAAACATCAAAGAAGATGTTTCTGTTTATATATTTTGTTTATTTACCGTCATGAGCAAACATTACTGCATCAATTAAATGTCGATTAGGGATCCATGATTTGAATTAGATTAAACACATAGTGTCAAATCATTTTCATGTCTCTTTCTGAGATATAATCTGTTTCTATTTTAATGTTTAAAAAGATTCCATCTATGTGTTGGATGCCATCGCTGGTGGGGTGAAGGGTGGCTTCTGTGCACATCTACAGCAGATACTTTCTTTTCTAAAGTCTGTAGCCTGGAACCAGGAGACGATGACATTCGTTCCTCATTGATCATTCATGGATGGGACATTTCTCTACTGTGATTCTTTGCTCTTCGGGGGGATTAATTTTTTAGAAACAAAACAAAAACTCTAGCCTCCATCACGAAACCCTTAGACGTTTATCCCCAGGGTTGCCGAACAGAGCTGCAGAAATGAAACCAAGTTCTCCAAAACCAGCAGCATTGAAATCAGGAATGATGTGCTTGAAAGAATATATGGGTTATTCAGGGGAAAAGGAGAAAAAGGAAGGTGAGAGTGAGGAGAAGAGTGGTAGAATGAGGGACCCACTTGGAGAGACTCATCATTTGCACGCTGAAGAGCTTGTCCAGTTCTCTCCCACTCTAGCCTAGAAGCTTGCAAACTTTCTTTGAAAAAAGTAGCGCTCTTTTTATCAAGTGACATCTTATTTGTGTGAAAGTCGGGTCAGCATATATGAAGTTTAAATGCTGTTGAAGTGGTTGGGGTAGGGTACAGGGTACATCTCACTTGCCCTTTGGGCCCTCACCCTATGGCACCCTGAGGTACGCTGCAGAACAAACGTGCCTTAGTGCACTGGGTAACCCTGTCCTCAAACATCCAGGCCCCCAGCTCAGCACCAAATGGATCACTAGGGATGAGACCTGCTTTTCAAAGTCCCAGCTCACTTAATGGATATTCAGATTCCCTAGGTGTGGATTTCACCCAAAAGATTCTAATGCAGAATGCTGGGCTGGGACTCGGGTGGGGCCCGTGAGGGACCAGGGGCAAAAACTTAAGGAGGTGCTCAATCTCAGGCCCTGAGAGTGAGCACCTCCTTAAATTTTACACCCTAGGCCCCTCCCTTGCCTCACCCTAGTCCTGGCCCAGGCATTAACCCTATGCAAACCAACAGCCAGTCACACTCTGGGGTATACCTGCGTCCAGAGTTGCTCAGGGGGCGTGAGTGGATGAATGAAAGCCATAGAAATCTACCTCCCACAGGGCAGACCGCAAAGAGAACAGGCTGGCAGGGAATATTCGTAGTCATTTTTGTTACTGCTATTATTATAAAAGTTATTTATTTTTGAAACGGGGTCTCACTATATTGCCCAAGCAGATCTTGAACTCTCCCACCTCAGGCTCCTGAGTAGCTGGGATTACAGGTGCGCACCTGAATACCTGACTAGTTAATATTTGATGCTCATGAGGTACAAGGCACAGTGAGAAACAATTTATAAACATTCCCATCTTTTACCCTTGCACTAACCATGTGACGCTGAGTCTATTTTGTAAATGGGGAAACAGAAGCTTAGTCTGAATTCACCCTGCTAGTTGAACCTCACGTCTATGTCTAATATTCTCCACAGCTTGAGTTCCTTCTCTCTCTTCTTTACCGAGAATGTGGGTTATGGAGTTTCCTCAGTAGCAGGGACAATGTCCCTAAATGACCCTCGCTCTAATATAGCAGCATCCATTACAGACACCAGTCACTGTGTGTGCCCGGCAAGCATCCTCAGCCACTTCTCTGAAGCAACTCTCACCCCAACCCTGGCCACAGTGGTCACATGACCCAGGTCTGGTCATTCAGAGGCCTCCCTTGCTCTCCATAGCACGATTGGCCCAGGATGGATGGGGACCCAGGCCAAACCAATCACGGGCCATTCCCGGAGTTTGCGGTTAGGAGTAGGAGGAGACGCAACAGTCTTGCCTCTGGGGTCTCTGAGCTGGGAGGAGGTGAGGGGCTGCTCACAGCCAGAGCCCTAGGAGTGAATAGAAGAGGAGAGGAGCAAGACTTGGCGACCCCTCTTGTTGGCAGGGTCCTTTTCCAGTCACACGAGTTGCCTGAGCGTGTATTATTCCCAGCTGTGAGAGAAAATCATTTTCACTTTTAACTTAAGGCTAGTTTGAGTTAGTTTTCTGTCCTTTGCAATAAAAAGAGTCCTGACTAATTCGGTGTCTTGTTAACAGCACAGGTTGGCCGTCCCGTGCCCACCTGAGCCGCCTGCAATCCCCCAAGCATTTCCCAGGAGTAGTTGCACCTCCTTCCCCTCCTCTGCAGCCTTATCGCAGAGCTCTCAGGGTCTCTGAACACCAGGTACTCCCCAAAGCTCCCAACGTCACCTGAATGCATTTATCTTTTAAAGATTATGGTAAATACACGTACCATAAAATGTATCGGCTTAGCCATTTTTAAGTGTACAGTTCAGTGGTATTAAGTACATGCAAATTGTTGTGCAACCATCGCCACCATCCATCTCCAGGGCTCTTTTCGTCTTACAGAATTGAAGCTCTGTACCCATTAAGCACTAACTTCCATCCCCTGCCTTCCCTCCTCTCCCCAGTCCCTGGCAACCACCATTTTACTTCCTATTTCTATAAATTTGACAGCCCTAGGCACCTCATATAAATGGAATCATACAATATTTCTCCTCTTGTGACTGACTTGAGTCACTCAGCATAATCTTCTCAGAGTTCATCCATGTTGTAGCATGTATTAGAATTTCCTTTAATTAATTAATTAATTAAGTCAGAGTCTCACTCTGTTGCCTAGGCTGGAGTGCAGTGGCATGATCACAGATAACACAGCCTCCACCGTTGGGCTCGGGCAATCCTTCTGCTACAGCCTTCCAAGTAGCTGGGGCTACAGGCATGCACTGCCATGCCTGGCTAATTTTTTGGTTAGTTATAGAGATGAGGTCTTGCCATGTTGCCCAGGCTGGTTTCAGACTCTTAGGCTTAAGCAGTCCTTTCACCTCTGCTTCCCAAAGTGCTGGGATTACAGGTGTGAGCCACTGCACCCTGCCTAGAATTTTCTTCATTTTAATGCTAAATAATGCTCCATTGTATGTATATACCACATTTTGCTGATCCATTTACCCATTGATAAAACACATGAGCTGCTTCCTTGTTTTAGCTATTGTGAATAATGCTGCAATGAACATGGGGGTGAGATATCTCTTTAGTTTACTAACTTCAATTCCTTTGGATATATATTCAGCAGTGGGACTTCTAGATCACATGGTAATTCTATATTTAATTTTTTAAGGAACTTTTTTTTCTTTTTTATATATAATATATTTTTTTATTGTGATATTGAGGGGTACAGTTAAGGGTTAGGTACACAAATATGTCTCGTTCAGGCACCCTTGCTGATAAGGAGTGTTCCCCCCATCCCCAGACAGGTATTTACTGCCATTAATCCCTTCCCTTATCCCTCCCCCGCCCCCATAGTTTCCCACCACTGTCAGTCATTTTCTTGTGGTAATACGTTGGATGATCAAGGTCTATTATATGAGTGAGACCATGTGGTACTCAGTTTTTTTGTTTCTGTGAGAGGTCACTCAGTATTATAGACTCTAGTTCCATCCAGGTTGCTGCAAAATTTCTTCCATTTTAAAACAATCAAGCAAGTCCTCCCAAAACTTCTATATCTTTACATGACTAACTAGCATGTCCCACCCTAGTACCTAGTCACCTTCAGATTTTAAACACAATGACTTTAAAACCCAAACTATTCATATGTTTCCATCAAAAGAGAAGAAAAATGGTTCGTGTTCAACGAAAAACCTCCACCCAGTCTAGACTGGAATGAATCTGTTCAGTACAAAATGGCGGCTCTACAGCTTCTCCATCTGTCCAAGTCCAGCTTCAACCAGAGAATAACAACAAGCTTCATAGCCATAAAATCACAGGGCATTAGAACTGGGAGGGACAGAGAGATCACCAAGTAAAAAAACCCTCCCCTGATCCATCCAGTAGTTTTGCTATTAAGGACATTTAGCCCAGAGATATTTTGCTGAAGTTCACATGAGCAGTTTATAAACTTTAAACTCTACCCCCTCTTAATTTTAATCCAAAACCTTCAAGGCAGAGAGTGAGTTTCTCATATAAATAAAGATAAATAAATAAATAAATAAAAGATAAATAAATAAACCCAGAAGGAACCAGCATCGAACGATACATCCATCAAAACTGAGAATTTGTGCCCCTCCTAGCCTGGATTTAGACTATCCAGGGAATAAGGTAAGAATAAAGGAAATGGCCCTCACCTCTAGCTACTTGTCCTTTTTTTTATTGAGAGAAAACACTCCTGTGTCAAAGTTGAGGGGAAATGGTCGGGGCAGAACATGCGCAACCTCACTATTTCCCTAATTTTAAGGGCAAAGTCTAGGGTACACTCTTTCCCTCTCACATTTTAATGTTCCTGAACAACCTAAATTGGCAGGTATATTTAATATAGTAAAGCAGGTAGTGAGTTGATGGTGCATCTTACAATAGTGAGTTGAGGGCATCTCAGAACCAAAAGCCAAGCCCAAAATGGAGCTTCAACTCTTTCTTTATATTAATTTTTTTTGCTATAAAGATGTGGGGTAAAATTAAGGATTAGGTACATAAGTGGTACAGGTAAAGTTTGGTCCCCACTTTGCCTAATTTGGTCCGCTCCATTTGATCCCCACTTTGCCTGGTTTGAGATGGGTTGCCCTTATTGATGTTGTGTCAGTGCTAATTTCTAAAAACTGAACT
>CAUYQG010279716.1:0-14167 GCA_963574415.1 Tarsius wallacei | reverse complement strand
AGCTACTTGGAAGGCTGAGGCGGAAGGATCGCCGGAGCCCAGCAGGTCGAGGCTGCGGTGGCCGGGAGCATGCCACTGCATTCCAGTGTGGGTGACAGAGTGAGACTCCAACTCAAAATAAAATAAAATAAAATGGCATAGTATTTGCATACAACCTACAAATATGCTCCCGCAAACTTTGAATTATCTCTACGTCATTCAAAATGTCCAATGTATAATATAATGTAAATGCTATGCGAATGGTTGTCATGCTGTGCAGTTTTTAAAATTTGTATTATTTCTTACTGTCGTATTCTTTTTTTTTCTGAAAATTTTTGCTCCGTGGTTGGCTGAATCCAGATATCAAACCCATGGAGACAGAGGCTGACTGTTCTGCTGAGAAGAGGCAACAGGTTCCAGAAACAGTGGCATGACCCTATGAAGAGAAAATGTCCACAGAGACACAAACACACACTCACTCGTGTGCATGTGTGTCTGTGCATGGGAAGGACTCAGAGATAGCTTTTTCCAAGATGCTGATCATGGCTGTGGTCATGCAATGAGATCATGGGTTCTTTTATTTTTATTTTTCATCTTAGTATATCCTTACTCATGTTCAGTGAAAAAAGAAAGGTTAGAGGTTCATAATAAAATTTCCTAAGTACTGAATGCAGCCACAGTGCAGGGGAAACAGAGAAAAAGGAAACTTGTCAAACCTAAACAAGTTGATTAAAAACAGCAGCTTCTGATTTTACAAAGACGAGGCCTACCAGGTCACAGAGCTCCAGAAACCCGAGTTCAGGGAACGACCTCCTCTCATGAAGAGCTTTGGAGACTCGCTCCTGGGAGGCTCTGGAGACCTAGAGGCAAGATGCCTATGCAGACATCTCCCCCTGCCCCCCTCATCCCAGCATGTAGCAGGGTGGTGCCCAGGGTACGTCTCCTTAATCATTGGATGCAAGTGACGCATCTCTGTAGAGATTACCTGTCCCTGTGTTTTCCCTCCAGAACCATGCTGCCATTTTTAGAGATGCACCGCCACCCGAGAACCAAGGTGCTGTTGAGCCTTGGTTGGCAAAGCCATACATTTTGCTAAAGCAGTTTGTTTATTCTTAGGTGGAATTAACATGTGATTCAGAAAACCAAGGGGAGAGCAAACACAGAGGATTCAAAATCACCACTCACAGAAGGAAGCTGCATGTCCAGAGAAAGGTAGCTGTGCCAACCGGGAACTCCAGGCCAGGAGGGTGGGAGAGGCCACAGTGGTACCAGACCCAGACCAGGAGATTGGACCCGAGGGTCTCAGGGAGCAGGGTTGCACACCTGAGAAGTCGGGCGGTGTGGGGTCTCAATCCTGCCTGACCATCCGCATCTGAACTTGACCTTGAACTGGACAGGCTAGCATCTGAGACCTCTACGCAGCAAACAGTTTTGGAAAACCCCAGAGGTGTCATTTTAAAGCTGCCTCATCCCGGGTCCCAAACAGAAAAACAAGGACATGACACACCCAGGCACCTACTGCGGGGCGGCCCAGTACCTGACACTCCGAAACGTGGCTCTGGTTTAATCTTCATGTGGGTGAGAGTCCCGTGTGCCATTTTATATGCCAGGAAACTGAGGCTTGGGAGGCTAAATTGCTTTTCCAAACTAGGATAAGCAGATGGGCTCTCTGAAGTCCTGGACAATCACAGCAAGAATTTGTTGACCAAAATTAAATGAATAAATGATGTTCTAATCTTGACTTGTAGCCCACATCTTTATAATAAAATAAAGTTAAAAAATTAAATAAATGAATGAATGAGTGAATGAATTAATGATAAAGCCCAAATCAACCTAACCAAAGTTACAAATAGAACAGAAAGGTATGCATGGTATGGGAAATTAGTCAATTGTATAGTGTCCTATATTTTATTTAGACCATGTAGCTTTTATAATTTAAAAACTTATTTTTGATCCCTGACAAATAAAAAAAGAACACAAATGTTAACACTTTATAATAGCATTTTTGTTAATGTTATTAATAAAAATACCATCGCATTTGTTAATTAAGTACTTGCACACACAGAAGTCGCTTCCTGGCTCAGCACACCCTTGGCTGGATTCCCTGGTCTCTGTGTTGCCCTGGAGTCGAAACATTCTTTCTGTACCAGCCTTTGACCCAGGAAGTGAAACAGAGCATTGAACCTCATTAGCGAGTTTGTACTCGCAATTTCTTCACCGAAAAACTATTCCCACTTATCAAGAGATGGCATTTCCTCAAGGGACAGGATCATCCTGCATGGGGAGACAGGCACCAAGGAAGAAGGGAAGCCGTGCTCCCGGCACATGCTGGGGCCTGTGGCATGCTCCCGGCACATGCACGAGAGGCCTGTGGCCACCGTGACTTATGGCCACAAATGCAGTAGCTTGAGACTGGAGAAATGTGTCCCTTCCTGCTTGGGGGGCCGGAGTCTGAAATCCAGGAGTTGCAGAGTGGGGCTTCCCCTGGGGGTTCCAGGGAGGGTCCCTCTTCGCTCCTCCAGGTGGCTCCTGGCACTCTTGGCTGGTGGCAGCATCACTTCCACTGCTGTGTCCGTGTCCACCCAGCTCCTACTCTGCCTGTGTCTGGGTCTTCTCTTCTATCTCTTATAAGGAACCTGTCGCTGGATTTACAACCTTCCCCAGATCCAGGATGATCTCATCGCGGGATCCTTGGTTTAATTGTATCTGTGAGGATTCTGTTTCCAAATAAGGTCATATGCACGGGTTCTGGAAGGTTCGAATGTGGACATGTCTTTTTGGGAGGCCTCTACGGTGACCATAGCCGGCTCTGACTTGCTCCCCCAACATGGAGGTTTCTCACGAGAGCGAGTCCCAGTCTGGTTATTCTCCTCCGAGTTGTCTTGGCATCTTGCTGCATGTATGAGATGCGCGATTGTTTCTGGACAAACACACGAGTGAGTGAATAGATGAGTGAACGAAAATGTGAGCTCACGGAGCAGCCGATGGTGACTTTCCTATAAAGATCAGCTTTTCAGATGACTATAGCTTTGCCATGTCCGGAGATACGTTGCTTCAAAGAGCGCTGGTTCCAGCGGGTGCCCACCGTGTGACTCTGTGTCACTGGGGGCCCTACAGGACCCCAGAGTCAGTGAGTTGGAAGGGGGCTTGGACACCCTAAGTCCACTCCTGATCTGCCAGGTGGCAACTGGAGTCAGAGAGGAGGAAGATTCAGCCAGGTTGCCCAGAGTCAGCCAAAAAGTAGAGTGTAGTATCCGGGTCCCTGACTCCCTGGCTAGTGCTCTTTCCATTGAGACCCTCCTCCTCCTCCCCATCATCATCCTTGTCATCCCAGTCTCAATGATGACAGCCCCCATGAACTTGTCTTCTTTTTCCCTGGCACCAGAGCCGGCATTTCACACCGGTCATCTCGTTTCAGCCTCTCAACGACCCAGTGCTTTACAGAAAATCCTTATCTCCATTTTGCAGGTGGCACAACCGAGGTTCCCAGAGGTTGAGCAACTTCCCAAAGGTCTCACAGCTGGTAAATTGTGAAGCCAGGACTCTAATCTGACTTATTTGGCCCCCAAACTGGTGGTCTAAGCCAGAGGTGGCAAACCACATCTTATGTGGCAAACCAAATCTGGCACTGTCGGGTGACCACCCGCATAAAGGAACTTTCCCGTGAGAACACAGTTTAATGAAAACAAAGTCGCACCCGTCCTTTGGTATATTGTCTATGGCTGTGTCCCCGCTGCAACGGCAAAGTTGAATAGCTGTGGCAGAACCAGTAAGATCTGAAGAACCAGAAATGTTAATCATCTGGCCCTTGAGAAAAATGTCTGCTGGCTGGGTGCGCGCAGTGGCTCAAACCCAACACTTGGGAGACTGAGGTGGGAGAATCACTTAAGGCCAAGAGTGCGAGACTGCAGTGAGCTATGGTCACGCCACTGCTCTCCAGCCTGGACGACACAGCATGATCCTGTCTCTGGAAAAAAACAAACAAAACGACTGTTAGACATGATACTGCATTCTGTTCAGCATATATGCTATCATCACGCCAATATTTAAGGGCTTTGTATCTGTAAAGTCTCAGTCTGTTTTTCCACTGGATTCTCAAATGAGACTCACCAGCAACGAGTTACGAGGACCCAGATACTCCCTAAAGTTGATGACCTTCCCTCCATCTCCGTTTCCCAGGAGTGTTTTCTGAATGGGTAATCGCAAAGGCGACCCTGCTAGAAGAAGAAAAGAGAAGACAGAAACCCCGCCGCCTTACACCGCCACAGCATCGGAATCGGAAGGCCCATGCCCACCGACTTGCTGCATGTGTCGGGAACTCCATGCCAAAAAGCCACTCTTCTGCGCTCATAACGCACCCCCCCATCCCCGACAGGAAACAGCATCACAAAAGCCGGAAAGGACATCAAACACGCCGGCTTGGCGGCCACATGTCTATGCGAAATTACTGTCAGAGTTCAAAGGCAGGCCGGGCTGTGGAGGGGGACGGGCGGCAGGCTTGCCCCTGGTGCGTTCACCTCGTAGGGACTAGGTACAATGACAGGCCATCATGACCCAGCCGGCGTCCCACACTGATCCTGGCCCAGGGCCCTGCAGGGCTGGCATGGGTGGGCTTGCCACTCCCTACTCACCAGGCTTGCACACAGAGCAAACTTGTGAGGTGTGGGCTGCCCCATGCCATGCAACTGAGCATAGAATCTTCTCTTTCCATGCTCTGAGGAGCCTTCAGACACGGCCTCCGACCCCCATGCTGCCTGCGAGTGATTAGCTACCGCACACCCCACCCCCTTACCCACAGGGAGTGTGAGATGCATCCTGGGTACCTGACACGCCTGGCGTCACACAGCAGCTGGAAAAGCCAAGACTCAAGCCTGGAGATTTCATCATTCGTGACCACCAGGATTCACTGCCTCCGTCTGGAAGCCTCCTCGGGTGGTGCAGCCAACCCAGCCTGGCAAGGGTAGACCCCAGGTGTGAAGAGCTCACACCTGGAGAAGGCAGGTACTGAGCTCTCATCTGGAGATGGGGCTGGATCAACCCTCGTGGCTGGAGGGGTCACAGCATATAGGAGGGGCAGTGGCCAGATCAAAGGTGCTTCCAATCAAACAGGGAATCAGCTCATTAAACTCAGGAAACTGTCTGGTGAACTACTCACTTTTCAAAAACCCAGTTTAAGGATGTCCTCCTCTGAAGTCCTCCTTACTCCATAAGCAGGGTCAATCAACTCTTACTTTGTGTCCCTGCAGTGTATGTGCAGGGGATGCTTCTGTTTCGACACAGACTTTTTGCCATGAATGTGTGTGTCTTACCTTCTGACCCTCTCTATGGTAAGTTCATCACGGAGAGACCTTGTGTTGGATGTGTCTGTGGACACCAGCTTGCATGGACAGGAAGAATGTTCATTTCAGCCAGCATGAGTTGAGCACATACTATGCGCCAGGCACATATTATAAATGTTAATCCTCAGAACAGCTCTCAGCACTGTTGGGATTACTATTCCCGGGGGCGAGGTGTGTAGGCGCGGAAGCCAGTTCCTCTGGGTTTGAATCCTGGCTCTGCCTGTGACCTTGAATGAGTTACTCGACCTCTCTGCATCTTGGGGTTCTCCTCTCTCTCATGGGATGCTCATAGTAGTTACCTCTGGAGCTCACTCCCACTCACCTGCAAGAGCTGACCATGAAAGCTTGAAGAATGTCACCATTCTTAAACCATAAATGATGTCCTCTTCAAGTGAAAAAAGCCATATTAAAAACAAAGGTATAAATACTCGAAAACTCATCATTTCCTAATTATTTTGCGTTTTACTTTTGTCTCTGCCCCTGGGGCTATTGATGCTTTTTGCAGCCCTTTGGTGGAAATACTCGATAATGCTGAGCTGTTCACAGGTCTTCCCAACTCCATGTTCAAGGAAATCACGCAGTTGGCTTGAAGTCAGGCGTGATGGGATGTACACCACAGAGATCAGCAAATGTACAAATCGGGATACTTTTTAACCGTGGAAAGTGGTTGTTAAGCGACCCCCAACACTGCACTGCAATGACCTCACAGTGTGCACACAGCAGGCAGTTAGACTGCACTCGTGGTTGTCATTACTACTATGAAGAACCCAGAGGTGAAATCACCCACCCAGGTAATGGAAGATGCAGATACGATCCCAGACACTCAGCTCCCAAGCCAGCCTCTTACCCAGCTCGGGCCCCAGGCACACAGGAATAGTGGCCAGTAAACATGGTTGGGTGAAAAAACAAACACTGACTCCATGGATCACAAATCTGCAGGCCCCAGAAATGCCTGGGAGCTTTGCCTGGACACAGGTTCCCACAGCATCCCTCGTGGGGTTCTCCAGAGCACATATTTTCGGGGTGTATCTCGTTCTGGTTCTGTACCCATCCCTGTCCCAGTTGCTGTCTGCACCAACCCTGCCTCTCGTATCCACAGGGTGGTGAGTAGAACGGTGAGGTGGGGGAGCACTTGGAGCATGGTATAGAAGACCACTGGGCCCCCCTAAGTCTGCACTCAGGCCTGAACCAAGAGGATGCTTGAAGTTGGACATATTCACAGGCAGATTAAAGGAAGAACCACCTCCTGCAGCAGACAACAGGACTGGGGAATCCACCAAGGTGGCAACCACCTGGGCTCAGAGCCTGGAAGCATCTGAGATGAAACAGCATGGGATGTGTACACAGCGCTTACAATTTTCCAAAAGGCGGCCACATCCCTTCTTTAATTTCACAATAACCCTATGAGATCAGCAGAGGATGCACGAAAATGATTCCCTGTTTACAGATGGGGAAACTGGGAAACTGAGGCTCAGTGTGGTACTTGCCTAAGCTCATGTGACTCACAGCTCAGAGCTGCTCAGATCTGGAGCCCCAGGCTTTAAGGCTGCAATTTTCCCTGGAGAGGGTGTGCGGGAGGGAGGTGGAGAAGACAGGGTGGTGGTCCCAGAAAGGAAACCTTTGTGCATTAATCGGTTCTGTTACCCACTAGCTGTGTGACCTCAGACAGGTTTCTTCCTCCCTCTGTGCCTTGAGTTTGCTCCTCTGAAAAAGCTAAGGAAGTAATTGGAAGCTCCCTCATAGAGCTGCTGTGAATGAATTTACAATGAACTGTACATCTTCCAGGTAATGAAGCTACTGCATGGGGCTCAACAGTGAGGAAGTAGTAACCATAGCAACAGTCACAATGTTATTGTTGCCTTTACAGATTTTGTGGTACCCCTTGGCTGGCTCTTTTCTTTGAAAAGTAGGATATCAACTTGGGGTGAGGGTGGGAAGCAGAGGTGCCTGGGATGGAAGTCAGGGACCCTGGATTGGAAATGAGCCTTGTCTAGTTGATAGGCAGCTCCTGGGCACATCGTTTGTGCCTGGTACAGGGAGGGTTCCCTCTCACTCAGTGGTCATATGGAGCAGTGGCTGCCAGGGGGACCCCAGGATCTCACAGGCAGGGTCTATGCCTGCAACTGAGGGGTTCATAGTCTCGCTCAAGTCCCTTGCCTCTCTCTGTCTTCCCATCTGTAAAACAGGGTGAATAAAAAATAAGAGTGTGAGCACAAAATTGTTAAATGAGGTTTCGTCTCTAAGGTGTTTTAGCTACAGCTCTCCACCCAGGCTGGACGTTAGAATAACCTGCAATCCTTTTGGAAAATGCCACTGCATGGGCCTCATCTCAGGGCAACTGGCGAAGAGTTGGAATTTCTAGGAGACAGCCAAGGGTAACCTGCGGAGCTTATTTTTTAAAGCTCCCCAGTTTACCCTAAATTGCAGTCAGGGGTGAGAGCCTGGGTGTGAGGGCCTGCTGTGAAGAGTTCCATAAACCCAGCCATTCATTCATTTTCTTATGAGACAATACTTTCTGGTACCCACAGAACATCAGGCACTGTTCTAGGCACTAAGCAAAACAAAGCGCCCACCCATGGGGCTTATATTTTGGTGGGGAGACAGTCAATGAATATGCAAATCAAGGTGTGATATAATGTGAGCTAGAAACACTTGCAGTGAAGAAGTGAAAAGCAGGCTGGGGACCGCTGAGGGATGGGAGGCTTCCAACTTGTACAAGTGGTCTGGGAAGGACTCTTGAAGGACAAGACATTGGTTGGAGCACAGACCTGAAGGAAGTAAGAAAAGATGATATGGGAGAAAGCATCCCAGGCAGGAAGAACAAAGGGGCAAATGGTTGTTATGTCATCATTGTTGTCATCATCGTCATTGCTATCACCAGCAGCACTGCCATCACCATGATCATTGCTATCATAGCATCACCACCATCTTCATCATCCCCATCGCCACCATCATCAACACTGTTATCACCATTACCACCATCACCATTATCGTCACCATCATCATCATCACCACCATCACCATGACCATTGCTTTTGTATCGTCACCACCATCTTCATCATCACCATCACTACCATCATCATCGCTATCATCTATCGACGTCACCATCATCATCATCACCACCATCATCATCATCACTTCCATTATCACCATCTCCATCTTCACCATCATTATCATCACCATCATCATCATTACCAGCATCATCACCATTATCACCATCACCACCACCATCATCATCACACTATTAACATCATCATCACCACCATCATCATCGTCACCACCATCTTCATCATCACTATCATCATCACGTCTATTATCATCGTCTCCATCTTCACCATCATCTCCATCTTCACCGTCATTATCATCACCATCATTATCATCACCACCATCATCGTCATCACATCATCAACATCATCATCACCATCATCATTGTTGCCACTATCATTACCGTCATCATCACCATCATCATTGTCACTATCATTACCGTCATCATCACCATCATCATCATTAACACGACCATCTTCATCTCCATTGTCATCATCATCACCATGACTCCTACCATCACCATCATTATCACCACCATCACCATAACCATCGCTTTCATATTGTCACCACCATCTTCATCATTACCATCATTATCAACATCACCATCATCATCATCATTACTATCATTATCACTTCCATTGTCACCATCTTCATCTTCACCATATTATCATCACCATCATCATCATTACCAGCATCATCACCATCATCATCATCATCAACACCACCATCTTCATCACTATTATCATCATCATCTCCATTGTCATCATCATCACCATGACCCCTATCATCACCATTATCTTTACCACCACCATCATCACCATCATAATCATCACCAGCATCACCACCATCATCTACCATCATCTACAACATCATCACCATCACCGCCATCATCATTACCATCTTCTCCATTGTCACCACCACACTTATTATCATTGTTGCCACTGTTGTCATTATTATCAATCCTTTATATAAACTTTGTAGTCTCTGGAAATCTAGCTCCCTATCCGTAAAAAATTTCCAAAGTCTGTTTACTGCTAGAGTTGTGAAACATCAATCAGAGACCCGGGACATTGACTCACAGGGCAGAAACAAGCTAGAAACACCTTTGAAGTCTTTTATGGCTCTTAAGAACTACAAATGAGTGTGCCATATTCTATAATATCACCATGTTTGTGTTTTTTTTGCTTTCCATTGAGTCAAACTGATATTGTCCGGAAGAAAGCATGACATTGAAAAGTCATGTAATAAAGGCTGTGGGTCCTGGAGTGGAGGTGCTGGTTTGTGGTCCTGGTCTATTCACTGGCTGAGTGATCCTAAAAAGTGACTTAACCTTTTGAGCTGCAGTTTCCTCACCACAAAAGAGGGTGATCTTTAGGCATCTTAGAGAATATGTATGGGGATTAAATGAGATATTGGATTTAAGGCACTAAAAATGGTGTCCAGTGCTCAGGACATGCCGAGGAAACATTAACTCCTGCTATTAGTATCAATTTTAAAAAATTTGTGAGGCCTAAATAGCCTAAAATATATATTGGCATTTGTTTTATTTTAAAAGTGATATGTTGAATTATTTTCATGAAAGCCAATTGACTGCTCCAGGAAGTTCTGCCGTATTTGTAATAAGAACCCTTCCTCTGGGATTGGACAGGCTTGGCTTTGTGTCCTCTTTAGTCATTTAACCTTTGTTTTTCCCGAGACAAGAATTTTCACACAATTTAGTGTATTTGGGAGGAGAGTCTGGGAAACAGTGGTAAGGTGAGGCAGGGAAGAATGCCAGCAAAGGGATCCTCCTGAGATAGTTACCATTTTGGGCAACCGGAATTTATCCTACTGGGGACTTCCATGAAACCACGAAGAGCAGGCTTCTGCATTATTTGACCTGAAGCAAGGGAGCTGAGGTATCCATGCTCCTGGGGACATTAGGTCCCCATCACTTAGGGTCTGCCGGGCACGAGGGGAGGGGCAGGCTGTAGTGACCAGAGAACCAATCCAGTTGGAAGTTCTGGGTGCAGGGAACAGTAAGGGCTAAGGAACATGAGTGCCTACCTTGTCTGCCCATATCTCTAAGCCTCCGTTTTTCTCTCTGTAAAATGGGGATATTTATAGTGCACACCTCATGCTGTTTGGGGTGACGAAAAACAGATTGTGCTCATAAAGCACCATAAAGAGTAGGCAGCCTGGTGATCGCTGTGCTTATCCTTTGGATTTCTTGTAACCTCTGACATGGGGCTGGACACCCTGAAGGTTGCAGAGTCCATGTCAGGGTCGGATATGGCACAGGGAAGAGCAAAGGTGGGCAGGGCTTAGTTCAAGGTCAGCTCTGCCCTTGACTAGGGAACCTGGACCTGTGAGCTCAGCTCTCTTAGTCTCAGTTTCCTCTTTTGGAAAATAGAGTTGATAAAACCACCCACAGGGTTATAGGAAGCACTAGGTGAGATAAGGCATCAAACCACCTTGAACAACAACTTCTCTTTAAACTCAGAGAGGTGATAAAAAAATACTGTTTTACTAAATTCTCCTTCCTTGGTTAACCACTAGACTATGAAGATTTTATTGGTTAGAATGAAAAAGAAAGACTGAAAAAAGAAAACACACAAAGGATAGAACAGGAGGAAGATAAAATGTAGACACACGCTCCCACGCACACACACACACACAGATGCGCACACACACTCACACGCAAAGGCCAACTGTAGGGACCCCCTAGCATATAAACAAAAGGTGGGGGGTAACCCCCAAGCCTTTCCTCTGACAGCCAGCGGCGGCAGTGATGAATTTGTGAAGTTATCTAATTTTCCACTGTTTTAATTAGAGACTTGGGCTCTGAGGTCTTGCAGCTGGCTTCTTTGTGTTTCGTTCTGTTGCTTGACAGAGAAAAATGTCTTCTGTAACATCAGCCAAGCTCTCCGCCAGACCTGAGCAAGCGAAACTTCTGGGATTCATAAACTTGCGGTTTCTGAGCAGAGTGGCGTTTAAACCAGGCCTCCGCAGGGAGAGGACGACATGACCAGGCCTCGTCCTCTCTGGTCCCTCAGAACCAAGGCTGTGGGGGTCCACCATCCTCAAGGGCAGCTGGGGAGATGGTCGGGCCCAGAAAGCAGCCTGAATATTGTTTGGGGGGGTGGTCCTTGAGATTAGTCCACGGAAACGGAGCCTCCGTGGGGTTTATAATTGAGCCCAGCTTGGAGAAGCGAACTCTCCACTTCTCCAAGACAATGCCTTTGATTGCAGAGTGTGCTTTGAGTAATTTAATTTATCGCTCGTCTTTTGCCAAGTGATCTTTTACAATGCTGCGTTTAACGATCACACAGCTGGGGCAGAGTCTATCTCCACCCTCCCTGCTCTCTGGCTGCTGTCTTCCTTGTGACTCACTTTAAAAAGAGTCAGGGCAGGAGGCAGAGCAGGGAGCGGGTGCTGGAGCCCCCCAGATTCACATCTTGCTTCTTTCTGCCCCTGGCCTGGGGAAGGGTCCCATCCTTGAGTTGGTTTTCTCCTTTGCAAAGTGACAATCATAAGACTATCACTGGATAAGGAAGTGGTGGGGATAGTGGGGATTGAAAGATCATAAGTAACACAGAGGGCCGGGTGTGGTGGCTCACGCCTGTAACCCAGCACTTTGAGAAGCAGAGGCAGGAGAACTGCTTGAACCCAAGAGTTCAAAACCAGCCTGGACAATGTAGCGAGACCTCATCTTTACAAAAATTGGAAAACATTAGCCAGGTGTGGTGGTTCATGCCTGTACTCAGAAGGCTGAGGTGGAAGGATTGCCTGAGCCCAGCAGGTCAAGGCTATAGTGAGCCATGAACATGCCACTGTACTCTAGGCTGGGAGACAGAGTGAGACCTGACTCAAAAAAAAGTAGCAGAGAGAAAAGGAAATTGCTAACTCAGAAAACAAAATGGCCTCTGTGAGATTTCAACAGGTTTGGGGGTGAGGAAGACACTCCAGACATGTTAGAAATGGTGTATACGCCTTTCTTAGACAACCCCAGAGCAGCAACAGATTCCACATTTCTCAGGGAGGATATGAACTCTCTGGACTTTGAAGGGCAGTCCAAAAGTAATTATCAGTGTCTGCCACCACAGCTGGGACCAAACTTCCAACTTCCACCTCTGGAAGAAACCATGCCTCACAGTGCATGCCTTACAGATAAATAGTGGATGCCCAAAGGATGCTGTGGTTGGCTGGTGCCATGACAGGAGAGACAACTCCCCTGGCATCGTGCCCCTAGGATGGGCAGAAGATGGCTGTGATGTGGTCCCTTGCCTAACCAAGAAAGGAGCTACCCCAAAATAAGTGAACTCGAGGAATGCATGAAAGATACCCATGACAGATTCACTTCTTGACCTGAAGATAGCTTAGCTCAGAATCACGCACACAGTAAAGTTTCAAAACACAAGTCAGTGGCCTACTTTATTCATGAAACAAAATCTTAACTCAACTTGTGTGCATCCTAAATACTCAAGTGTTTATCAAAATTGTTTATTTTTGATGATAAAAAATTGATGTTTATCAAAATTGTTTATTTTTGATGATAAAAAAATTGATGCTTATCAAAATTGTTTATTTTTGATGATAAAAAAATTGATGCTTCTTTCCCTAAACAAAATGGATTAACAGGTATTACAATGATCCTCTCACCTGAAACATATATTTTTAAAATAAATAAAATACCATGAAGCTCAGGTTTTCAAGACATGGAATACCAGGAAATTGAAGAGTGGTGATCTCAGAGACAGAAAACAAATGAGCTCAAAAGACCTGAACAGGTCAAGCTGCTTCCAAGCAGCTTAATATGCCCCTAAACAAAACTCAAGACTATCTATAGAAATACAAGAATGTTCAGCACTCAACAAGGTAATATACACGATATCTGCTATCCAATCCAAAATCATCAAGTATGCAAAGCAGGGAAATATAACCCATAATGAAAAATTAAAAACCAGAAATAATACTGGTAGAATTAGTAGGCAAAAACATTATTAGTTGTCACAGCTGTATTCATATATTCAACAAGTTAGAGAAAGATTGAATATGATAAGTAGAGATGTGAAATATATTTTGAAAGAGCTTGATCCAACTTCGAGAGACAAAAAGCAATGATATTGGACATGAAAAATACACTGAAGGAGATTAACAATAGGTAAGACATTGCAGAAGAAAAGCTTTGGGAACTTGAAGCCATAACAACAGAAACTATCCAAAATGAAACACAGAGAGAATAAGACAATGAATAGTACATCAGAGAGATATGGAACAATTTCCACTGGCCCAACGTGTATGTAATTGGAAAGCCCCAAGGATGAGGAGAAAGGGACAGAAAAAAATATCTTTAAAAAATGACTGAAATGTATCCAAATTTGATAAAACTATACATGAATATAATCATAAGCCCCAGGCAAAATAAACACGAAGAAAACAACATCAAAGCATCGAATTGCTTAAAACCAATAACAAAAAGAAAATCTTTGAAAATTATAGACAGTTGTTAAGGATGACAGCAAATTCCTTGTCAAAACAATGCAAGATAGAAGACAGTGAAGCAACAATTTTTAGGTACTGAAAGAAAAAACAACTTTCAACCTAGAATTTTATACTCAGTGAAAATATTTTCTAAAAACAATGGCAAAATGAAGACTTTTTCAAACATACAAAAACTAAAAGAATTCATCACTAACAAATCCACACTATAAGAAATGTCCAAAGAAATCCTTCAAGCTGAAGAAAAATGAGAACAGATAAAAGTAAGGATCTACATGAAGCAATGAAGAACGTCAGAAATGGTAACTACATAGATAAATATA
>CAUYQG010279714.1:0-10058 GCA_963574415.1 Tarsius wallacei | reverse complement strand
GGCTAATTTTTGATTTATTGTAGAGATGAGGTCTCGCCAAGTTGCCCAGGCGGGTCTCGAACACGCGGGCTCAGCCAATCCACTCTCCTCAGCCTCCCCAAGCGAGGGATTACCGGCTGAGCCACCGAGCCCGGGTAATTTTAGAGTCTTTTAAAAAACTTATTTGTTCTAAGTCACTTAGAAATGTTAAAAATGGTGTGAGTTGAAGTGAATTGAGAAAGTGAAATCTTTACAAAGTTTATATTGCTCATTAAATTAAAGTTTCCAGCAGATCAAGGACAAATGGCTGAGTCCAACAGAATGTTTCCATTGATCTCAAGGTTTTTGGCTTCAAAGACTTCACGCCAGTATCTTGCAGGGTGGCTGCCTGGGAGCCCCTCCTGCCCCATGATGAGAGTCTCCTGGGCAAGGCAGGACCTAAGAGACTCGTGGAGACCTGCAGCAGGAGGCCCTCCCAGGCCAGACTCTGTGGTGAGCTGTCTCAGAGGAAAATAAGTGAGTCAGAAGACGTGGGTTTGAGGCTTGGGTCTACCGCTTACCCACATCCCATGAGAAAGTCCCTAGGCCTCACTCTTCATGTTCTTGCATGAGAGATGGGGTAACAGTACCTAACCCAGCTGTCTCACCGTTTTGATATCAAGGCAGAGCTGGGTCTTTGGATACACCAGATACTGAAATAAGATTAAGAAATGGAACCCTGGGCCAAGCGTGGTGTAGTCCCAGCACTTTGGGAGGCCAAGGCAGGAAGAGAGCTTGAAGTCCAGAGTTCAAGGCCAGCCTGAGCGACAAAGTAAGACCCTGCCTCTACCAAAACAAAACAAAACAAGCCAAGTGTAGTGGCATTGGCGCGTAGTTTAGCTACTGAGGAGGCTGAGGCTTGGAAGATCGCTTGAGCCCAGGAGTTCAAGGCTGCAGTGAGGTATGATAGCACCACTGCATTTCAGCCTGGGTGACAGAGCAAGACCCTGTCGAAAGAAGAAAAGAAGGTAGGTAGGAAGGAAGGAGGGAGGGAGATAGGGAGGGAGAAAGGGAGGAAGAAAACCCCAGAAGAAACCTCAAGCACTTTTTTTTTTTCCCAGGAAGAATGTCTCTCTAGTGGTTGGTAAACAGTAGTTGCTCGACAGTTGTTTGCTGCATGAGCAAGAGGGTGAATGAAGACTGTGGGGAGACGTGGGTTTGCTTTCCCCTCCCCTCGAGTCTCCCCATTTATTGTACCATCGCAGCCCGGGCTCTACCTAACCCTGGAGTATCACAACGAGGAAGCACCAGGATCCTGGGAGAAGGGCAGTGGGAAGGTGGGCAGAGAGAAAAGGCCGCCTCCAGCAAGGAAGGAAAGACAGTGGGGATGGGAGGGGACTCCCACAATTGCCATCGACGGGGGTGTGCTTTGTCCCCACTCAGAGTGCCTTTACCTGCCCTGAACACGTGACCCCCGGCACCATTCCCAGAACTCCACTCCATGTTTGTCTTTGACTGAATGAAATAAATATCCATAAAATTCCAAATTTTCGTAAGCCTGGAAAGACGCCCTACTTATCACTGAAATCCAACTTCGCGTCATCCTAAATTCTTTATCTCAAAGAGGCTTTGGGACACTGAGGAAGCCTAGACACTGACCGCACACCGAGAATGTGATGAGCAATAGAGCTGAACCGGGAGACTGTACACTCCAGCCTTTTCCAGATGCTTCCAAAGCCTCCTTATTCCTTTGAGCTTCTCATGGCCACAGTACCTGGGAATGGACTTCACTCTTCAGAATCAGAGAAAATTTGCAGGTGCTACAGGGCTCAGCTCTTCTGGGAGCTCTGGGGTGGACACAGAGGGGATCCCCGTAAGTGTCACCCATTGGTGTTGCCATATCAGTGTGCCCCAGTCTTAGCTGAAGTGTCCTTCCTTTGACGTTGGGATGGTTTCTTAATCCATGTCTGCAGTGAATCAGCCTCCAATAGAGGGGTGACTCAGTGGATTCTGTGGTCAAGTACCCAGATGAAGGAGACTCATTCAAAGATACTGGTATCACTTAAGATGGTTTTGGGTTTTTTCCTTTTGAACCAGGGTCTCACTCAGTCACCCAGGCTGGAGTGCAGTGACATGCTCACAGCCATTGCCTCGACCTACTGGATTCAGACAAAGATCCTTCCACTTCAGCCTTCAAGTAGCCAGAACTACAGGCACGCGCCACCACACCTGGCGAATCTTTTTTTTTTTAATTTATTGTAAAGACGAGGTCTTGCTATGATGCTGCCCAGGCTGCTCTTGAACACATGGGCTCAGGTGATACTCTCGCCTCCACCTCCCAAAATGAGCCACCACCCTCTCACCTTGGCCTCCCAAAGTGCTGGGATTACAGGCAGAGCACCCGGCTTTTTTTTTTTAGAGACCAGATCTGCTCCAGGATGCTACTTGCCTGGCCATCTGGGTGTTTTAGCAACTGTTTCCAGGTAATTCTGATGTACACTCAAATTGGAAAATCGCTGGACACAGTGGCTCACGCCTGTATTCCCAGCACTTTGGGCAGCCAAGGCGGGAGGATTGCTTGAGCCCAGGAGTTTGTGATCAGCCTGGGCTCCTCCCCTCAGCTCCGGAGAGTTGCTTGGGCATATATCTTCCCAGCTCGCTGGTCGATACCAGCCTGTTGATAACTTGCAATCACTCACAGTGAGAGAACAGAAACCACTGAAATCGACAGCTTCAGGGCTTGTGTTCCCTGGAGAGCTAGCTGTTAAACTTTTCCAAGCACACTACCAGCTAGGCCTCATTCCTGGAGTCTCTGATTCAGCAAGTCTTGGATGGGGCCTGAGATCTGACATTTCCAACAAGTTCCCGGGGGTGCTCATTCTGCTGATCCAGGGAGCACACTTTGAGAGTCACATGAAAGAACACTTCCAGGAACCCCGTTTGGGACAAGAAAGTCTTTCCTGCTGATTAAAGCGTAAAGTCGTCATGGACAAGAAGGATGCTTGTGGCTTCCTCTAAGAACGTTGGCTGCAGATGACCTTGGGTCAAACTGGTACTAGTAAGAGCTAACATTCACAGAATCCTGGCTGTAGGTCATCCGCTGCCCTGTTCATGTCATGCATGGACTCATTAAATCCTACCAGTAACCAAGTTGCAGGCTGCATTGCTGGAGTTGAGGTTGAAGCAGAGTGTGGTCGAGTCACTTGCCCAAGGTGATACAGGGAATGGGCAGCGTCAGCGTGTAAGCATGAGCCGTTTGGCTCCGCAGTCCATGAATTGAACTCTGTACCACAAATCACAGAGGAGACCCAACTGTATCTCTGGTAAAGGTTACTGTAAATCTAGTAACCTTTCCCTTAAAGGAAGAATAAGAACTTCAAAGAAAATACACAAAAAGGGCATTTACATTTCCCTGTTTCTACCAACTGAACTTTCATGACTTCAGGGAAAATACATAGAGGCTTTCATGGCTGGGCTTGGTGGCTCACACCTGCAATTCCAGCACTTTGAGAGGCCAAGGTGGGAGGATTGCTCAAGCCCAGGAGTTCAAGACTGGGCTGGGCAAGAGAGCAAGACCCCATCCTACAAAAAATCAAAACATTGACCAGGTGTCGTGGCATATGCCTAGAGTCCCAACTACTAGGGAGGGTGAAGTGGAAGGATTGCCTGAGCCCGAGAAGTTGACGCTGCAGTGAGCCGTGATGGATTGTGCCACTGTACTCCAGCCTGGGCGACAGAGCGAGCCGTGACTCAAAAAAACAAACAAAAAAGAAGTTTTCAATCTTCTCTTTGTCCTTCTCCCAACATTATGGATGTGCAGAAGGCCACACCACCATTTGATGAGAAAGTTAACCTCTTGGATCAGGGCCAGTAACCCTTTTCTGTAAAGGACAAGATTGTAAATATTTCAGGCTCTGCAGGTTATACAGTTTCTGTTGCAACTACTCAACTCGGCCTTTGTAGTTTGAACGCAACCCTAGGCAGCACATGAAGATGAGCAAGACTTATCCCAGCATAGCTTTGCTTATAGAAACAAGCATAAGGCCGGGCTCGGTGGCTCAGCCTGTAATCCCACGCTTTGGGAGGCCGAGGTGAGTGGATTGCGTGAGCCCGTGGGTTCGAGACCCGCCTGGGCAACTTGACAAGGCCTCATCTCTACAATAAATCAAAAAAATCAGCCGGGCGTGGTAGTGCGCGCCTGTAGTTCCAGCTACTTGGAAGGCTGAGGTGGAAGGATCGCCGGAGTCCAGCGGGTCGAGGCTGCGGTGGCCAGGAGCGGCCACTGTACTCCAGTCTGGGGAACTGAGTGAGAATCCAACTCAAAAAAAAAAAAAAAGAAACTAGCATTGGCCTTATTCAGCTGTGGGCTATAATCTGATGACCTGTCCTAGAATCATCTAGAAGTTATTCTTTAGTCCTAAATTACGGCAGAAACTATACCTTCATTACGTCTAGGCAGATCATTACCAGATACCAGCAGGAAACTCCTCGTAAGACAGTCCATTTCTCTGGTTCAAATCTGGGAATAGAAGATCTTTCTTGGTTTTATTTTTTTGAGTTGGAGTCTCACTCCATTGTCCAGGCTGGGGTGCAGTGGCACGCTCACAGCCACCACAGCCTCGACCTGCTGAGCTCAGGCAATCCTTCCACCTCAGCCTTCCAAGAAGCTGGAACTACAGGCACGTGTCACCATGCCTGGCTAAGTTTTTGATTTATTGTAGAGGTGAAGTCTCGCCAAGTTGCCCAAGCTGGTCTCGAACTCAGGCAATCCTCTCACCTCCGCCTCCCAAGGTGCTGGGATTATAGATGTGAGCCACCACTCCCGACCTCTTTCTTGGTTTTAGATGATGAGGGTAGGCTCGGTTGGCTGATGAATCCTGCAAAAGGTCCATGAAGCCAAGCTTCCGGCTTTTGTCCCCTTGGCCAGAGAGGAAACAATGCAAGCAGAAGGGTGTAATCTCACTTGATTACCTCAAATACACTTCTAGCCTGGAGTCAATTCAGAGTACAGATTATAAATCAGCAAATGTCACCTTTCTTCTTAAAAGATAAGTGTTAGCCAGGCTCGGTGGCTCATACCCATAATCCCAGCACTTTGGGAGGCAGAAGTGAGAGAATTGCCTGACTCTAGGGGTTCGAGACCAGCCTGGACAACTTGGCAAGATCTCATCTCTACAATAAATCAAAAAATTAGCTGGACTTGGTGGCGCATACCTGTAGTTCCAGCTACTTGGAAGGCTGACACAGAAGGATCGCCTGATCCTAGCAGGTTGAGGTTGTGGTGGCTGTGAACGTGCCACTGCACTCCAGCCTGGTGACAGAGTAAGACTCCAACTCAAAGAAAAAGATAAAATGTTTATTCTTTCCCTTTTATATACCAGCACAAAGCCAAACACTGTGACAACGGTCTGTAAGAGATTTTCAAACAGTGTGTCCAGGATCTATCTTCCCCTTAATAGTGAGATGGCAGCCATCTTGCTAAGGGCCCCATACCTCTTCTCCTGGGACCCAACCTGCTCTCTGGGACTTGGGACTCTCACTGTTCCCGACTAGGTTTCCTAATGCACATCCCTGATCCTTTTGAACTCATGATCAGTCCTTTCCAGAAGACCATGGTGCAATGATTTAAAGCCAAACTCCCTATCCTGGCATTCAAGAATGGATATGATCCGTCTTTTTCTCTCTCCCACTTTATCTCTACTTTTTTTTTTTTTTTGAGTCAAAGTGTCATTCTGTCGCCTTAAGTACTCATTAAAACTCAGATTCTGGGCCGGGTGCAGTGGCTCAAGCCTGTTATCCCAGCACTTTGGGAGGCCGAGGCGAGAAGACTGACTGAGCCCAGGGGTTCGAGACCAGCCTGGGTAACTTGGTGAGACCTCATCTCTACAATAAATCAAATAATTAGCCAGACATAGTGGCACACACCTGTTGTTCCAGCTACTTGGAAGGGTGAGGCAGAAAGATCGCCTGAGACCAGCAGGTTGAGGATGCAGTGGCCATGAACATGCCACTGCACTCCAGCCTGGGCAATAGAGTGAGACTCCAACTCAAAAAGACAAAAACAAAAATAAAAAACCCTCAGATTCCCTGGCCCTTTTCCTGGGTCTGGGGTGGGGTCTATTAACACTACAGTTAACAACCACCCAAGTGATTCTCAAGGAATGGAAAGTTTGAAAAGCACTGGCCTAGGGCATCAGCCCTGTTGTCCTTTTAAGGTCCCAAATCTGTCCAGACACCAAGTACCAGTTACTACACCAAATGTCATAGTCTGTTGCCATATTTCTGAAACTTTGTCTCAGATGATTTCTTTGATTTTTAGATTATCTTGCTGACCAAGCTTTGTCTTTCCCTTAACTATAAATATGGTTCTCCTAAGGTTATATATGTGGTTTTTGCCGCTTTAGTTAAAACATTTGTCTCATTGGACTAAGCCCTTAGAATTTTCTTCCTGAAGACATGATTATCCAGATACAGATAGTGGATAGGTCTGAGCTGGGTGTGTGGTTGCTCACTCCTTTAATACCAGCACTTTGGGAGGTGGAGGCAAGAGGATTGTCTGAGCCCAGGGATTTGAGACCACATGGGAGGCCCTGTGAAGGTGTCTGGTCCACAGCCCAGGTGAGGGTCTAGCCAACAGCCAGGTTTAATTGCCAGATATGCATGTGAAGATGCATACAGATGACCCCAGACCCCAGACACTACGACACCCCCACGGAGGCCTCAGACATCATGGAACAGAGTCAAGTCATCACCTCCTTGTCCCATCTGAATTCTTGACCAACAGAATCTGGGAGCACAAGAAAATGGTTGTTTTATTTATTTATTTATTTAAGCACCTGGAGAGCTTTTTTAAAATGATGTGTGGCTCAGGTCCTGTCCCCAATATGTCCTGATTTATTTAGTCTGGAGTGGATCTGGGATTAATTTTTTTCCCCTAGTTTCTGTTGCAAAGATTTTAAATATCAAGAAGAATTGGACAAATAATATAATTACAAATATTTTGCAATACACTAGATAGTTAAGTAGGTAGGTAGATAAATAGATCACCAATAAATTGGTTAAGTAGATGGATGATATTCATGGGTAGATGGTTAAAATTGAACTACGTGGAAATAACTTGCAGACATGACATTTGACCCCTAAGTACTTAAGCATGGAACTATCCAACACTAAGGGTATTGTCCAACAAAGCCACAGCCCCATTATCACATCCAAAAAAATAACAACAATTCCCTAACGTACAGTTCACATCCAAACTTTCTCAACTGTCCCCCAAGTCTCTTTTTTAGCTGTTTTTTCAAAATCCAGAATCCAATCAAACTTCATATATTGCATTTGATTGCCAAGGTTCTTTATTGTTTTTCTTTTTATTTACTTTTTCCATCACACTGACTTTTCAGAGCAGTCAGGTCTTATAGAATAGTCCACAGTGGAGATTGGCCTGATGGTCTCTTCGTGGTATCATTTGACTTGTATGTGTTTTTTCCAGTTGGCCCTATGAACCGAAATTTAAATCTAACAAGTCTATATTCAGATTAAGCATTTGGGGCAAGTACTATTCTAGGAAGATGGTACTTTCCGTCACACTGGGTAGTATAGATTGTTAAGTTGTCATGCTTTTAGTGATGCTGAGGTTGATCTCTTGATTAAAGGGGTGACGATCATATCTTTTCATTACAATATGTCTTTCTGTTTGCAGTTTTAGCAAGAAATTTGTGAGGTGATACTCAACAAAATTTCGCCTACTTTTGCCAACCATTTGATGGCCTTGCCTAAAACACTTTTGGATTGGGAATTGAAAAATTCATATTTTTCACTTTTTAAAAAATTAAGACATAACTGGCACATGGTAAAAATTCACCCTTTTGTTCTGTAGCTTTTCAAGTCTTGACAAATGTATGCGTTTATGTAACCACCACAACCATTAAGATAGAGAATAGTTCCACCCTTCCCCCAGATTTTCTCATGCCAACCCCACCCCCAGGCAGCCACTGATCTATTTTCTGTCCCTTTAGATTTGGCTTTTCCACAATGTCACACCCCTAGAACCACACATTGTACAGTCTTTTGAGTCTGGCTTCTTTCACTTAACAAAATGCATTTGAGATCCATCCACCTGGTTGTGTACATAGAGGGTTCTTTCCTTTTTATTCCTGAACTGACTTCCTCCTGCATTCCATGGCATTCCTTTGTACTGCAGTTTGTTTACCCAAACCCAAGTTGAAGGACGGATGGGTTGTATTCAGTTTCTCATCCAGGCCTTTGAGTGAATGCAAGTTTTTATTTCACTTGGCCAAGTACTTAGAAATAGAATTGCTGAGTTGTTTAGCAAATGTATGTTTAACTTCAGGAGAAACTGCTAGATACTTTTCCACAGCGGCTGTAACCACCTTATGTTTCTATCCGCAATGTGTGACAGTTAAATAGCTGTTTTGACGATTCTAACATCTTTTCTATTTCTCAGTTGTCTTTCTCTCATGATGAAGAGCATGTCCTCCTCAGCTTGGGGTGAACTATAGATCTGTTTAGAAAGACAGCATAAACTTTCATCCTTTCCATTTCTAGAGGAGTTTTATAATAGTCCCTCCCCCACGACTTCATTTTTTCCCCCTCATTCTCCCCTCGCTCTTTTTTTTTTTTTTTTTTTTTGAGACAGGGTCTCACTCTGTCACCTAGACTGGAGTGCAATGGTGCAATCACGGTTCATCACAGTCTCGACCTTCTGGGCTCAAGGGATCCTTCCATCTCAGCCTCCCTAGTAACTGGGATTACAGGTACAAGCCACCACGACCAGCTAATTTTTCAGACTTTTTGAAGTGACCAGATCTCAATATGTTGCCCAGGCTAGTCTAGAACTCCTGGCCTCAAATGATCCTCCCATCTTGGCCTCCCAAAGTGCTAGGATTACAGGCATGAGACACCGTGCCCAGCCACCTTTTCTTTTTTATAATTATAAACTGAGATATTTTTATTTACTTCATATTTTTGCTATCAATAACTGTTCTGAGTCTTTTTAATGCTCAAATTCTTCTAAATTTGCCTAATGGGAAGGCTGCAAGCTAGTCCTGTAGCCTTTTGACGTGTCTTCATTGACTTTTGACACTTTTTTGCTTTTTGGCGTGGTAAGATTCCCATTCTCACCTTGAGCTTTTCCTGAACTAATTACTAGAATGAGCCATTCTCCAAGAGGCCTGATTTCTTTGAGTGATATTTAGAAACCACATCTAGGCAGCATGAATTGAAAAATTCATATTTTCAAGAGCAGGTGTCTCCTGGCTACTGGGTGTCATCACTTCTAGGTTCTTTTAGTAGAAATACACACACAAAAACATTTTAAATCAAGAACTAAAGCTACACATGCATTTAAATTATGTATCCATACCAATATTTTCAATTAAAATTTAACCTTCTTAACAACTTCCATTTTTTATTTGTATCTCTTTTCCTAACACCAGAAATCTTGATTTTAATAAAATGAACATACTTACTAATTTGCTTTATAAATAAAATAATTTCAAAATTACAATGTCCGTATTACAACTACTAATACTGCTGCTGAGGAAAGTTTAAGATTTCTTTGTAGTTCTTTTTTATCCTTACATTATTTCCCATTAGAGACGTTAAGTTAGAGTCCTGAGTTCAAAAGTCACTGGAAATAATGATTTCTCTGTGTGGTTATGTTTCCTACTTAGTATACAGTGAGATGTGTTTGTTTCCATTTTTTTCAACTTCAGGATTTGGCATGAATTTTATTTCATTTCACTTTATTATTTTGGGTCTCATCCTATTGTCCAGGCTGGAGTGCAGTGGCACGCTCACAGCCACCCCAGCATGGACTTCTAGGTTCTGGCAATCCTTCTGCCTCAGCCTCTCGAGTAGCTGGAACTACAGGTGCACACTACCATGCCCGGCTAATTTTTTTGATTTATTGTAGAGACGAGGAATCACCAAGCTGCCTGGGCTGTGTCTTGAACCCATAGACTCAGGCAATCCACTTGCCTCGGCCTCCCAAAGTGCTGGGATTACAGGCTGAGCGACAGAGACCCGCCCTGACAAGTTGTTTTTTTTTTTTTAAATTATAATGACAGGATCTCTTTAAG
>CAUYQG010279710.1:0-54622 GCA_963574415.1 Tarsius wallacei | reverse complement strand
GTTCCCGTTGGCTGCCCAGGGGGGGCAGAGGACGGGGAATTTGGGAAGCACGAGCCCGTGGTGCCCTTTAAACAATTTAAAACCATTTGTTAAAAAAAAAAAAAAAAAAAATGGAAATGAGTTGCTCTGCCATGCACGGCTTACAGGACCCCTTCTTTTATGAGGAGCTATTCTAAAGGATGCACTCTGGACCCTGAGTTCTAGATCTGTCTGTCTCTGACTTGCTGTGTGATGTCAAGTAAGTTACTTCCCCTCTCTGGGCCTTGATTTTCTCATCTTAAAATGGAGACTTGACTTAGGTCATGTATGGCAAATAGATTCCAATTTATAGGAAGAGGTCATCTACAAGGCTATTTTGAGAAGGATTCTGATGTTTCATCTGAGATTCATGAGGAAGGGCAGTATGATCAGTTAGCAGTATCAACTAGGGACTCAAATTAGGAGACTGGGGGGGTCATAGGTTGGATATTCACTATTCCAGGGCTTGCTGATCCCAAAGATGGAATCTGCATTTTTAGTTTAATTTAAGGCTGTGTAGCCAGCTAGTAGCAGACCCAGAACAAAAATCTCAGAATCCTGAATTTTTAGTCCAGAGTCCCCATTGATAGAATAGGAATAGTGGATCATACGTCACATGGTGTTGTAAGGCTCCAGTGATGCTACACACGGCGTGTGCTTTGCAGTAGAAGACACTCAACAATCACTGTGCCCAAACTTCTGCATTTCCATCCTATCCTCACACAACCATGGTGCTTGGTGGTTCTCTCCATTTGATGAGGGTTTTAGAGATCTGTTCTTCCAAAGCCTCACTTCCGTCCACACTGGGTTCATAGGCTTTTTCAGCCACCTGACCCTTGGGCAAAACTTGGAGCTCCACAGATTGCAAAAGGAGAATTTTGTTTTCAAAGCAGACTGTTTTTAGGTTTTATTGTTATGGACTTTCCAATTCTGTGCTACTTTTGCTTTTGCTGGGGAATGGAAAATATTTTGACACTTCTGAGATGATGGGGTTTGATGAACCCCCTAAGGGGGTGGAGAAGAGGATTCAGCAACTTTGCACAATTGCTTCCTGCCAGATGTGAAACTAAGCTTCTGGGTGCAAACCCAGAGTACATTTGGATAATGGGTGGGAAAGCCTGCTGGGCTTACGAGGAGGAAGAAGAGATGAGGGGAGGACAGACTAAGAAACTGTGTGTGTACATGTGCGCGCACATGGACGCACACACTCGCCAGGCCTTATGAGGTTTTACGTATTTCTGAATAGAGAACATATACTGGGAGAGTGAGTAGTTTCCTCCCTCATTCCTTGTCTGATGCCACCATTGTGAGAATTGCATCCACATCGCTGAGCAGTTACTCAGACCTGAGTTTGAATTCCAGCTTCAACACTTCCTAGCTGTGTGGACTTGGGCAAACTTTGATGAACCTCAGTTTCCTCATTGGCAAAATGGGGATAATAAACATCAGGGTAGATAATCTATTGGTATTTTGCCAGTGAGTAGGTGAGAGAAGTGCTATATTCAAGACATTTTGGTATTGACTTGTTTCCAGCTTAGCCTTAAGTCATTGCATGACAGTGAACTGACTCTTGCTGGGCTTCAACCTTCCCAGCAGTCTACAAGTGAGTTGGACTGAATAAGCTCCCAGGCCCTTCTAGTTTTGACTGTTGGTGTAAATGATAAACATTGTCGGAACTCCTGGAGTGCATGGAGGATGCCCTCTATCATCCTAAGTACATGGACTATTCTAAGGAATGCTTTCCACTGCCCACTCTGCAATTCTGGCTCACACTAGGTCTTCTGGGTTTAACATCCAAGTTCTGTGTTGACTAAATGTGTGGCTATGAGCAAGCCACCTATGTTCTCCAGTTCTCTCTTAGAATCCAATCATTTTGAGTAAGTGGAGGTTAGTGGCAGTATTGTGGCAAGCATTGAATGATTTATTCCATGTCACATGTCTAACACCTTGCCTGGCTGGTAAGTACAGTGTGGCCTGCCATTCCTGGCTGGTAGTGTTCAGTTGAAGGACAGAGATCCCTGTGTATAGTAGACTGTACTTCTCTTAAGGAAAATGGAGCCAAACCTGCCCCTTAGGGGGCTGCCTAGTTTAGTTGGAGCCAACTAACAAATAGCTTTTTAAAAGCCTTCATAATTCAAGCATGGTTGATACCTGGATGTCTTCCCAGGCTGAGTTGGCCTGGTGGAGAATCTTCTCTGATTACCCTCCACCACGCTGTGATTTGGTGTCTATCCTGAAATACTGAGATTCTCTTTAAGTTATGTCTTAGGAGACAGAACAGGTGTGATGCATGAACATGGACTCTAGACTCTCTAAAACCAGAATTCAAACCCTGAATCCACCTTTTAGTAGGTGCATTAATTTGCAGCCGTAACACAGTATCTCTGAGTCTCAGTTTCTTTATATGTAAAATGGAGGCAACAGCGGCTATTCTGGCAGGGTAATTATGAGAACCAAATTAGATAGAAAATGCAAAGCACTTAGCATGCAGTAGGTGCTTAATAGGAGCAATGTTTTCCAAATTTGAATTGCTGCTCTGTTTACACTGTTAGCCAACCAACTTTTAATTGCCTCTAGGCAAAGATATGATTTATTTATATTCCTATTCTTTTCTGCCTTGGAGGCTAGTAGAGGGCAGGTGAATGCACGAACAAGAGCTCTATCTACTTAGTCTGTCTGCAGGCCAAGGGTATGTATTTTTTTCTTGGTCTGAATGTTCCTTCCCCAAGGAGGGCATCTTGCAAGCCAGTGCAGAAATGGAAGCCACTTCTGTAATATTCCTCCCCTTTCCCATCACCAGCTTTAGTTTCCCCACTGGTTCAATCCGTTCCATTGGATGTTGTCTTTGGGGGAATCTTCCCTCCCTGCCAGCCCAAGTAAGTTCTGATTTTGCATATGCAGAGAGTCAAGTGACTCTGCAACAGCCAGGGGATGAATATTCATTGTCAGTTCTCAGCTGTGCAGTGGACAAGAAATGCTGACAGAGGAGGACGGGCAGGGTCTGTGCACTTGGCCTGCAGCGGCTCGAAGCTCCTTGAGGATGTATTAGCCCAACAGCCTGGCTCCTATCAGAGGCTCTCTGTGGCTTTGTGAATTCTGTGAGTCCCCCTTTGCCTTCAGGGGTGGCTCCAACCCAGCCGTAACAGAGCCTTGGTCCCCTAGGTGTCTCACTAATCTGAATCCTCATGGGACTTATGTGCCGCATAACAGGAAATGGTTTACCTGATAGATTACAATCCACAGTGCCTCCCATTTGGCTCCAGCCTAGAAGGCAACACTCACCTTGTACTCCACGGGCATGGCACCCCTGGGGCGATACAACATGGTGGCCCTGCCCCCACCCATAGCTCACTATTCTGCTTTCTAGAGGAGCCAGATGTCCTTGCTGGAAATGAACCAGATATAATAAAGAGAAGGTATTTGGTCCTATTGATTTAGACTCTTGAGATAGGCAGGGGCTTCAGAATTATGAAGTTTCACTAAAGCTCCCCAGAAGATGCAAAGGGCAGGCATATTGGGAAATCAGGGTTGCGCCATGTTAAGGGGATATATGATCACTGGATGGGCTATCTGTGCATGTCGTCAGTAGAAGGACTTTGAAAAGGAGAGATTTTGAGCTACTATTCTAAGTACTATCTCAAAATGAGACTCACTCAGATCACTTCCTCCTTCCAACTTCATTGATATTCTGCACTGCATCTGTCAAATGGCCTTTCATTGCTCAAAAAAAATGTTTTTGTCCAAGAGCCTCTCTTTCCTTCCCTCTGCATTTCATGTTAAACTTTGTATTGTGGCATCTCACCCCACCATACTGTGCTGTTTAAGGACAAAGACCATGTCTTAATCATCTTTGTGCTCCCATAACATAGTACGGTATCTGCTATGTGGTGGTATTCAATGAATGGTTTTGAATGGAATAAAATGTGTCTTTATCCAGATTTCTCTAATTGGTTCACATTGACTTTAGCTAGAAATCAAATTTGAAGCCATTTACAATATACAAAAGTCATGGCCATAAAGTGGTAAAATTGCATTTGCAAAAAAAATGTACCCATATGCTCCAAAGGGTGTTGCATTTCAAAATAGTTAATATCTTTGGAAGGCTATATACCACTTCTAACAATATTGCTTTTGCTCAGATGTATCTGAAATTCTAGTTTCATAGCTATTGTCTTCTAGCTGAAGGGCTCGGCTGGAGACCATGGGAGCGGGGAGACCACCAGTGGCTGGAAGTTCCAGGAAAGGGGTCTGTTGTGTGAATGATTTTTGCAAACAAGAAGTCTGAGAATGAGGACAGCTGGAAGTGGATTTACACCAGAGATGCTATGGTGGAAACTGAAGATGGAGGATGAATATAGGTTATTGGGGCAGTTGTGGTAATGGCGGCCAGTTATTCCCAAACTGGAGGAGCTGGCAAAATGCTGTGGGTCAACGAGATGGAGATATATTTCCCCTGCAACTATACAAGATACTGGCAGGCAACGGGATTCCAAATAAGACGACATTTAATCTCATTTTATCCCCAGGTGAAGTACTCTGCTCATATTTCTTTCTTTCTCTTCCTTTTATTTGCAGTAAGCTTAGACTTACAGGAAAACTACAAAAACAGCACGGAGTTCACGTATACCCTTGCCTGGCTTCCCCGAATGTTTAGCAGCATACATAAACCCAGTGCAATGACCAAAACCAAGAAATTAGCTTTGTTGTTCTATTAACCAAACTATAGACCTCATTCGAATTTTGTCAGTTTTTTCCACTAGTGTCCTTTTTCTGTTTCAGGATTCAAACCAAAGTTCCACATTGCACTTAGTTGGCATGTCTCTTTAATGTCTTCCAATCTGGGGCTGCATCTCATTCTTTTATTGTCTTTCATGACCTTGGCAAATTTGATGAGTATTGGTCAGTATATGAGTATTGGTCAGTATATTTTGTAGAATGCCTCTCAATTTTAAGAAAATACACAATCATTGATAGGTGACAGGGTGCACAAAGAGCACCAGCTTCCCATCTTTATAGTCACATCTTACTTTGATGCAGATTACTCAAAATGCCTCCCCCACCACCTCCTCCAATGCCTTTTGTCTGTTTGCCAAATTCACATTCATTCCTCAAAGGAGAAGAAACAACAGAAGTCTGAGTCCAAGCTCTGCAGAGACTCCCAAGGGAAGCTGTAGAGAAGTTTTTTCAGCAGAGGCAACATCATATGAGTATTTCACCTCTCCTCGTCCTAGCTTAGCCACATAATGGGGCGAGACTATTGCCAGCTGTCAGCACTGAGGAAGAAGTAATGAAGCTGAAACTCGGGGTGGACTCCTGGAATGAGCCTCAGGAAGATATGAGGACCAAGAGAGTGTGGCAGAAACTGGTCGGGCTCTAACACGGACAAAGCAGAAGGGGAGGCTCACATCTGTGCAGTGCACTACTGAGAAAGGGGCCAGAAGAAAGAAACAGAACGAGGCTGGGGAGGGGTGATGGGCATGTGAAGATGGGGATTAGTTCTGGTAAAGAAGCCTAAGTCCCCTTTCTACAAGAGAGGGCCCAGCATCAGACACACAAAGGGGCTGTTTTTTTCAAATTTCAAATTCTGAAACTTGTATTCAAAGTTCAATCACAATAATATTCTTCAACATGCATTATAGATGTCTTCAGGTTTTGCATATAAGCTTGTATCTTCCTTCTGCCTTACACCAGCACTTAATTTACTTGACACAGCTGTGCAGGTTATGAGCCTTACAATTTCAGGGTGGTCTACATGAATAGAGCTCTGTGGAACTGTGCAGTGCACAGCATACTCAGTTGTACAGAGCAGTTCTGATAGGTGGTTGAATGAGTAAACGATGCAATACTTTAGGGGGCTGGGGACGCATATCCTACCTTAATTTCCAGGAGCCTAATTACTTCCTGGTAACATGACTATGGTAATCCCTTTCTCCCAGGGTTAGCATACATTTCAAAAAGTTAACCTAGATGACACATGGTAACTTGGCACATAGTAGTTCCTTTTTTATCCTCACCACCCCCACCACACGTTAATACATACCTATGTGTGTTCTTCAAGCACAGGAGGAAATGGAACTGGTGTGTGTTTTCCAGCCAGTCACATCTGGGGAGAGCAGCTACTACCACCCCCATCCCCCAGATAGAGTCTCCTGGGACAGATCCACCAGGGAAAGTTATTAGTGATTTTGCTTTCTTATTCTGAATATGATTCCTTAGGGCCTCTCTCGGGACACCCAGGTCCCAGGGGAGCATGCAGCTATAAGAATATACATCCAGCAAACACCCCATCCACGTGCCCTCCTAACCCTGAGAATCCGTATGTGCTCATTAAAATAAATGCACCATTGTGTATTATTGGTTACTGCTGGGGTGGGAATAAAAATCTAAATACTAACTGTATTCTTTTGACTCATGATACGTTAAAAAAAAATTCCCTATTAGGTTATTCATCAGCCTAGTGAGAAGTACTTAACCTCAAAACAGCAATGCTTGGTCTATTTTCATAGAATTTTCTTACCAGAGTGCAATAAAGACTCACTAATAGACAGTTTTATACATACCCAGTGAGGTGTAAGCAGTCCATAAGACATTGAAGAGGTGTGGGGGAGCATCTAGAGAAGAGGGTAGCTGCCCATTTAACCATTTAACTGTTGCATGGGCTGTGCTGTAAGCAGCAGCTGACTCCTACCCTTTGTAGGAGGCTGCAAATTTCCACCTGAGAGCACAGTGCGTGATGAGTATTCCTTTAACCAGCCTTGGCTGAAGACAGTAGGAAGTGGTACAAAGCAGTCTGGAGCTACGGGGAGACTGCCTCACAGCTTCCAGGCACCTGGTCCTTGGCTGTGGCTCTTTGGACTTTGGTGCCTCTGTTGTACGTTAGGCTCAAATAGACTCAGCAAGTTTCCAGCTGGGGTGTCATCCTTTGCAGGTGTACCACCAGGACTGAGACCTGCCTTTTGCTCCTCTGAACTGCCATCTCCTTTCCTCCTCTCCCTGGCTCTCAGAGTTCTTTACACTCCAGCCTGTGCCTCGTTTTGGGGGTCTCTTTCTCGCCATTCACTCCTGCCTCTGCTTACTCATGCCTCTTGCCTAGACTCACTCCCTCCTGATTTCTGCGATTGTAGCAGCAACAGTGGCCACGGCAGGTTCTGGAAGAGGAGTCTTCCCTTCAGCAGTCTTATCATCTGGCCTCAGCAGTTTATCCTCACCTGGCCTCCCCCTGAGAAGGGAAGGGAGATCCTACAAAGATAGAGCATTTTCTCCAGTGTCTATGGGTGAGGCCCAGGTTAGGTGAATTCTCCTATGTGGGCCTGCCTTTCTCCATTCCTCCCCTCTTCCTCCCTTCTTTGATTATGTAGCACCTGCCGTATACTCAAAATCAAGTTCAGCATTGGTAGTAAAAAAAAAAAAAAGAATAAGACACAGTACCTACAAACTCACATTTCAGTTAGGAAAATTGGTTTAAGAATGAAGAGTTAGAAAAACCATGTGATAAGCACCATGAAATGAAAGGTCTGAACAAGCTCATCCCCAGAGTCCCCTTAAGTTCCAGAAATATAATGGTATAGAATTCTGATGGTATAGAAAATACTGTGATATTGGTAAATAGAGGTTCAGTGATATTGACTTGGTTTCCAGGACTTTGTAAAATTGTCTTGGCAGCTTTGTTCTGCTCAGAAGTACTGCTTTTCTAATCAGTAGTACAACATTTGGCGTCTGGTTCTAGTTTCCAATTGTTTAGTGACAATGATATTGTGACTATTGGGTGTGGTGGCTAACACCTATACTCCCAACAATTTGGGAAGCCGAGGTAGGAGGATTGCTTGAGCCCAGGAGGTCGAGACCAGCCTGGGGAATATAGCAAGAACTTTCTCTAAAAAAAAAAGCATATAGGCCAGGCCCAGTGGTTCAATAATCCCAGCACTTTGGGAGGCCAAGGCGTGTGGATTGCCTGAGACTGTGTATTTGAGACCAGACCAGGCAACTTGATGAGGCCTCGTCTCTACAGTAAATAAAAAATTAGCTGGGCTCAGTAGCACGTGCCTGTAGTTCCGGCTACTTGAAAGGCTGAGGCGGAAGGATCGCCAGAGCCAAGCAAGTCGACACTGGGGTGGCCCTAAGTGTTCCACTACACTCCAGTCTGGACGACAGAGTGAGACTCCAACTCAAAAATAAATAAATAAATAAATAAAAGGATATAAATCCCAGCACTTTGGGAGGCTGAGGCGAGGGGATTGACTGAGCCCACGGGTTCAAGACCAGCCTGGGCAACTTGGCAAGACCTCATCTCTACAATAAATAAAAAAAATAGCTGGGCATGGTAGTGCATGCCTGTAGTTCCAGCTACTTGGAAGGCTGAGGCGGAAGGATCACTTGAGCCCAACAGGTCGAAGCTGCAGTGGCCGTGAGTGTGCCACTGCACTCCAGCCTGGGCAACAGAGTGAGACTCTGACTCAAAAAACAAACAAACAAACAAAAAAACTGTTCAGACTTTTTTTTTCATGTGTCTTTATGTATGGCAGAAACTGGAAAAGCTAGAGATCAATTTCGCAGACTGTTTTATACCTAGGCATCTGCCTATGAGCTAGGTTCTTTAGTTTGATACACTTGTACAAGACCTAAATTAGAATAGGAGTTCTCAGGGGAAAAGTCAGGGCAGATCCTGGGAGTGGTGAGGAGGATCTACTGCAGCAGGAGGTGTGACTCTAAGGACAGAGAATTGTTACTGTAAGCTTATCCTGTTCCTTCAGCCCTACCAATTATTTTGTAAGCTACCTAAAACCTGGTAATAAATCCCTTTCCCTTCAACTACCAAGAGTTGTTTCTATTAAGTGCAGCTAAGCCTTAACCAACAGAGCACCTGGAAAAAAAGCAAACCCAACGTAACAGTATAAAATCCAGTTTACACTAAAATAAACTGGGGGCATAAAAAATGCACATCTTCCCATTTAGCTAATGCCAGAGCTACTAATTTTGAGGTCACCTCTGTTTTAAAATAGATATCAAAATTCCAAAGAAGTACATCCATTTAGCATAGTAGTGGATGTGATGACACATCTTTGTCCTAACCTTATGACTTTGTGTCCAGCAGGTATGGCAGGGGCCAGACATGTGCATCCCATTGCTAAGCTGAGGCTGGTTCCAGGAATGCCAGCCTCATTCTTGTGAGTAAGCAGGAACTCCAAGAGTCAACGCAAGACAGTCAACATCTGGGTTTTCTATCCATGGGTAACAGACTTCCAATCACTGGGCCAGAGTTTACTAGAAACCTGTGTTTTGGGGGGAAAACCATAAGACACCAATTCTTCAAAGAGTATAATATAAGAGCAGACATTCAACCAGAACTGTTAAGAGGCTGCCATTTCCCCAAATTCATCAATTTCTAGAAAATTAATGTCAACTCCATCTGTAGATACAAACATCACAACAAGCATCTTGCCACTTTCTACATGGAATGTTTGTCCCTGTTTGCATCCCCCAATAGTCCATAAATATTTTGTATTTCAAAAATAATAAATATAAAGATAAGAAATTCTTGACAGAGCAGCATTCATTCTATTGGCCCATCTCCTGAGACTTGACTTTGCAAGAATATTTTAGTTTCAACCTTTCTCCTAGGTGCCACAAACACTGCAGTATCAATTTATTCCTTTCCAACAGCCATAAAAATTATCCCCCTTATTTCTCAAAACCATGGCAAATTAGCACCTTTGACCTTCTTTTTCTCAGGCCCTGTATTTCTCTCATGGTTGCAGACACATGAACAATTTATGATGCTCCATGGAGGGCTCTCCTTTCTTGCATGCTGATAGAAAGTTCCAGTCAGCAATCTCCATACTAATCTGTCCCTCTGCTTATCTCAAGTCTGTAGAAATCAATTCAAAGTAGCATTTCTCAAAATGGGTTTTGTAGCTCACCAGGTCTATGAAATGCTATTAGGTGTCCCACAAATAAAGTCTTTTGTAGCCAAATAAGTTGGGAAAACACTGCATGCTTTGGATTTCAGAACACATATTTGCATATTAAAGGCTCTGCTAAATCCTACAGTAAAGAGACTTATTCAAATTTCTCAGTTTACTTAAACATGGAGGGCTTTCTGTTTGCTTCCCACCTATTAACATTCTGTACAACAGTGTTCTGTGGGTACCAGTTTGAGTAGATGATGACATTTAGAAATAGAAAGCTGAGTTACATAACCAGGGGTTTGGACAAGAGATGAGATTCCAATTTCCAAAAAGCACCTGCTACTGACGGTGATGCTCACAGCCAGGGGGCTTGGGATTGAGTCCAGGAAGAGGGCTCAAGCTGCTCAAGGTTGGTCTTGAAAAAGAGTGCAAGACTAAATCTGCAGCTGGGGTCTAAAGAATTACAGCTGTGGTTATGGAAAAGAGGCAGAGACTCGCTACTCAAGTGTGGTCCCAGACCAGTAGCATCAGCATCACTTGGGAGCTTGCTAGAAATGCAGTGTCTCAGGCCTCACCCTAGACCTATGGAATCACTATCTGCAAGTTAGCAGGATCCCTAAATAATTTTATGTACATTAAAATTTGAGAACCATTGATGTTAAGCTGTGGTGCTCTATCCTGCCTGCACTTTAGAATTATCCAAGGAACTTTAAAAATATAGTTATTTGGGACTCATCCCCAGAGATTCTGACTCAGATGTTCTGAGGCAGAGCTATAGCAACTGGACTTTCTAAAACTCCTTATCATGCAACCAAAGCTGAGAACATTGGTCTAACCCAGAGGAGTGCCATAGGTAATGAGATAAGATTTTGGAGTCTCAGGAGGCCCAGAGGAGCCACCACTTTCAGTCTTTTCCATACCCCTCTTGTTGAAACCGATGAATGCTGCCTTTGGAAACTGTGGCATGGTTCACTATGATGCGTTAGAACCACCCAAAGAGCATCTACAATCTTCTGGGAGAACTCAGCACAGATGCTATCAGATGCAAGGGCTGCATTCCCTTCCAGGCCTGGTAACTATAGTGGCCTCTTCCCTAAAGTGATTTAGGAGTTGTACCATCGCATCTTCTCCAGGTGTCAAAATGTTGTCAGAACAACACCTTCATGCAGGCAGATGTGCATGCCAAGTAGAAGGCTATCAGCCTTAACTACAGAATACTTTCTTATGAGAAGTTGGTTGGAGTCACCTTCACATCTTCAGATGGGTGGGAATCTTGGGGTATGTAGAGAATCACAGAGAGAGGAATCATCTCAAATGCGCACAGGCTTGGTAACCCATCACTGGTCACAGATGTTTCTTATGGGATAAAAATAGTTAAGTGTATTAAGTAGTTCCTGCAGTAAGCAATTTGTTTGAGCTGTCTAATTTAAGACTTTTTTTTTTTTTTTCCCACCAGAAGGTAGCTATTAGTGCTTTTCCCTTCGGGAAAGTAAACCAAGGCTCCTGGAAGGTAAATATTTTCCTGACTATTAAGTGGTGGAGCTGGAATTGGAATTCATCCTAGAATGACTCTAAAGCCCATGCTCTTTCCACTGCACTAGTTACTAGAGCATTCAAAAGGCACTGCCCCTAACAGATACACAGACGGGACCTGGTTCAGATGCAGGGCAGACACAACTAATCCCACATCTCACTGGAAATTCTGATATAGGACAACTGAAAAATTCTCATTCACCAGAAGTTAGAGCTACCCATCAACCCATGTAATGTTTTAACTCGCATCATAGCCCATCCTCCGCTTGTGGCTTCAGAGACATGTGCTGACATAGATAAGGAGTACTTGGTGCATGTACTCTAAAAGAGTGATGTGTGAGGACAGATAATATGCAAAGTAGTGATGCTAGAGAGAGTAAAATGCTAATATGGGGCTTGAATTTGTAGATAGAGGATTCAGTCAACTACCCATTATCTGCAATTGTAAACAGGAGAAAGGTGGTTGTCACTGGTATGTTCTGAAGCTGGTCCCCATCCTGCTGGTATGTGGAAATAGCCTGCGGTCAGACACATGGCAGAATGACCAGGGATGGCTCTGAAAGTTTGGCTGCAGGTTGATGTTCTTAAAAGAAGCTGACACTTGGCTGACATCTACTCCCTTGTCAGGTGCTTGGATGCCTTTTCCAACCAGGACACCTAAGACTATTCTGAAAATTTCACCTGGTAAAGCTTGGGCCTCTCATCAGGGTTGAACAAGTATTCCACCCTCTAACATTCTGTTCAGCTTAGAGGAGAGACTGGCCTAGTGGAAATACACTAGTTCTGAGGCTCAGTATGTGTTCTTTTTTCACTTATGTGAAACTAGTTGGTACTTTAACAGGTTCAAGGTGAAAGCACAAATCTCCCTCTTCACTTCATTTTGTATAAACACCTGGAAGTATATTCAGACCACACTGCTGACAAAACAGTTTATTATCTAAACTCTCTTGAGACTATTCGTTTCATTCACCCTCTCCTACAGGACTGTTGGAATGTAAGTATCTTATAAGACACTCTACATTTCTCTAAGACTTTGTATCATTTAGGTGAAAATAGATGTAACATCAGCTTTGTGGCTTTGGCATCAAGACCTGCTGGGATCTTAACAAGAAGACTGACCAGTTGGCATTAAGCAGGCCATGGATAGAATGACTGCCCTGGATGCCAAGCCTTGAATTCTAAACTAAATAATCCGTGGGCCATGCCTAAGTTGGGGCATCACTGACTTGACTGATGTTCCATGGTGTATGATTTCTTGGGCAGGATCTTTTCAATTGGATGAAAGATAGTCTTGGGTTTTAGGTTCTGTCTAGGATGTAATCAGCCTCTAACAAGGGTTGGCTATATAGAACTAAGATTTTCCTTGGGAGAAGAGGCCTGGCTAAGATGAGACAAGGATTTAGGATCTCAACCCAACAGGATGGGCATCAGGGCAATGGGAATGGATGGGAAACCAAGAACTCTAGAAGCAGAGACCCTGTTTTATGCCCTTGTCCCATAAAGGCATATGTGATGCAGTCTGCAGCTCAGTGGGCACTGAGATCCTAGGGCTCAGGCAGCAAGACAACTGCAGCCCCCTACCCTTGATGGGGGTGGAGTGTCTTGAGCTCTAGTTTTCTTTGACATAGACAATGGGCAAGATTGAACCTTCAGCAAAGAAGAGTTGGATGATACAGAGGCTGGCAGCCTCACTTTGCAATTGCCTTCAGTGGTGCTCCATTTTCTTGCTTCTCCCAACTGATTTTTCTGTCTGTTTCTCAACGGTCTCTAAAAATGATCTCTCTTTGTCATCTAGTTTTGCTTTCCATGTGACCCATCACTCATTCTCCCTTTGGTACCATTTACCATTCCTCTCTGCCATGAGCACCCTAGGCTCATCTCAGCTTTGCTCAAAGTCTTCATTCAATTTGTTTTTTGTTTCAGGAATTCTTTTCTTTCTTCTGGATGCCTCCCCAAGTTGTATATCTTCAAGGCAATGTGGACATCTGTCTCTTTCATAAACCCTGTACCCACTGCTGCAGTCGACTGATTACTTTGTTGTACCCTTGAATGATTAGAGTGTTTTCACAGTGTGCCCTAAAACTGGGAGTTTAATTCTGTACCACCTTTCATTGTAGATTCTTATTTAATGTCATCCTTCTCATTCTGCTCAATTCAACAAACGTTTATTGAATATGGATAATGGGCCTGGACATTATGTTGAAGACAGTTCTTGCAAACATGAAAATAGCACCTACTCAGTGCAGAGAAATTTTTTCCCTCACACTGGATTTTTAAGTTTCTTTCATAGTACAACATGCTAGTACTCACTGGTCACTGAGTTCTCACAGACTGTGTTGAAAATTTTCCCATTATCTAGTTTACTGCTTACAGAGACAAAGTGTGCACAGTAGCCTTCCATCACTCTCTGCCCTGGAACCCCCTTTGAGAAAATCTGCCCATGATCCACTCTCATGGCCACTGACCCCATAGCCATAATGGGTGGGCAGTAGGCCACGTGGTCTGGTCTATTAGTTGGAGTCCCCCACTCTTATTCAATCTTCTGGCCAAAGCTGGACCAATCAGATTGCCTTTATCTGGTATTAGAAATTTGGGATACAAAATTCCAGTGACCACTGGGGCTTATGATGACATAGTTCCAGGAGTCAGGAGTATCTATTTTGTGTCATGTGCACAGAGAAGCAGAGGGGAAGTGGAATGAATTAGCAAAAACACCGAGAAAAGCAGAGGGAAAGAGAGAAGAAGAGAGATAGATGGAGAAGGGAAAAAAGATGGAGAGATCAAGAAAGCGTAATCAACTCCATTCATAACAGCATCTCAGTTCATGATTCCAGTCCCTGTGAGGACTGGCCATACTTTTTGCCCTTGAAACACATACCACTAATCTT
Source organism: Tarsius wallacei (assembly GCA_963574415.1). Lineage (NCBI taxonomy): Eukaryota > Metazoa > Chordata > Mammalia > Primates > Tarsiidae > Tarsius > Tarsius wallacei. The sequence continues at coordinate 40,278 of CAUYQG010279710.1, read as the reverse complement.
TCCAACAGTTTCTGGCTTAACAAAGTTGGCGTTAATGGACTACAATTACCAGCAACTATATACCCCTGACTAAAATGCACTACAAGAAACATTATCAGCCCATTTTATAGATTAAATAACTGAACCTCAGTGACTCTCAATGACTTTTAGTCAATGATTATAACTGGAAATTGAAAGCAGGCCTTTGGATTCTAATACACTGCTCGATACTTAAAACATACCCCGGAGTTGAATCACTAGCAGGACTTCAATTAATACTTACTAATTTATTGGATTGTATCTTGAGTGAAATGGTCTTGAACATCATAGCCTTTCCCCCATTTTCCTTCCTTCCCTTTTCCCAGTGCTTACCTGATGTCCCCTGACTGTTCCCCTAGTTATTTCCTTGGCTCTGGATCCACTTTCAGTCAAGAAAAGAGCACACCCATCAGCTGTTGAATGGGAGCCTGGAGATTATGTCACCATTTTGACACTGTCATTTGGGATTGCCTATGGTCTTGTCTTATCAACCATTTCCCATGATAATTGGATAATTGGGATGGGCAGCTAAAGGCAGACGTAGCTCCACACCTCAGAAAACCTTAATCAAGAGAACAGCAGTGGTGCCTGCACTCTTGGCAGTTTATTACAATTCCTGTAACAAGAGGAGCTGTGGGGATGTAAGGCATTATCCTCTCCCGTTGTTTCTAACAAAATATCCCAGAACAGCAGGCCCGCAAGGACAAGGTGAGGCCATCCTCCATTCCAAATAACATATATGTTTTTGAAAATAAAAGAAGCAATTTAAGCATTTTGGCTTCCCACGGTGAGTTGGCAGGCACACTTCTCATCTCACAGATGCCTTCGGGTGAAGATGTTTTAATAAGAAAGAAAGTGGGAAGAAGATAGCAGAACTCGCCAGAGGCAGGAAGGAACCACAGAGCATGGGGTAGGGAGCCCACAGGCTTGGGGGAGACAGGTGACAGAGACAGGAGAAGGCTGGGAGGATGAGTGTGGCAGGAAATATCTTGTTCTGCTTAGGCACACATACCCTGGAACCCAAAGCCCCCAGGGGAGCTCCATTAATGACAACTGAGAGATGAAGAATTTAATTCTATTTCTCTTCTCCATTTATCCACAGTTAATAAGTGAATGCTGAAATGATTATTATATAATTTGGGGTGGATATATTTCCCAAACTATATCTTTTGAAAGCTTATACCATAATAAGGGCATATGCCAAAGAAGACGACATTTCTTTGAAATGATGTTTAGGTTTGTTTTATCCCCTGCAAATAAAATATAATGTGGTGGCTCTGGGACAAGGAAGTTCAGGATTAAACACCAGTTCTTCTACCTGCTAATGGTGTGACTCTGTACAAACTACTACATTTCTGTAGGCCTCAGTCTCTTCACCACTAAAATCGGAGTAATAGTAGCACCACCCCCATAGAACTGTTATGTGTTAAATGAGTTAATAACCATGGCTAAGAATAGTGCTTGGCACACAGTGAGAACCCAGGAAATGTTGGCTACCATTATTTAAACAGCTTTTGAGGATGTCAACTACATATTCTATGCCAGGGATGCAAAGATAAATAAGAGGATGTATAGGTCCTCACAGCATCCATATTCTGGTTGGATGATAGATGTTCAAACATAACAATAGATCACATTTATTGAGCACTCACTATGTGTTGGGTATCAAGCAATGAGTTTAATGAGATAGATATTACCTATCTCAGGCTTTAAAAGGCTCAACAACCAGCCTAACATCACACAGCTAAGAAGTGGTGTAGCCAGGGTGCAAACTCAAGCCTGGCTGATACCATGATCTGATCTCTCAATTGCTGATTCTTAGCATGGCTACTATTTTCTCAGAGAAAACTTAAATTATCTTCTCATCAAGATAATTCAAATATCCCAAACCAAGGTTGGCTCTTCATCCTCACAAAATCTCATTCTAATTTTCTTCATAACGTTTGTTATAATTTTTAATTACATTTTTATTAGTCAACTTTCCCCCAGACTGTGAACTCCATGAAGGAAGGGGGCAGATCTGCTGTGTTTATCACTGCCTATCGAGCAAGGAGCACATGGCTTGGCATAGAGCAGGCACTCAATAAATATCACTGAAAGACCAACTATGATGGACTGCCTTTCCGGAAAGAAACAGAAAGCTATAATGTCTTCTGACGTGTGTTAACATGAAGAAAATGTGTGGGGGTTTACCTCAGGGTGTTGGAGAAGGCTCCTTTGAGCAGATGATATATGAACTGAACCTAGAAGGATGGGGGAATGTGTCAAATGGAGAGGGAGTGGAGACTGTTTCAGCTGTGTGCAGAAGTATTTCCCTGGGCAAAGCCACAGAGGGTTGAGAAAATAGAGGAAGCCCGGCTGAGGGAAGAGCAGGTGCCAAAAATGTCCTTGGTTACAGGTTCAGTAAAACCATATAAGCCCTTGATCATGCTAGGCCCAGAGTGAGTGCCGGTTGGCAAGTTATTCCCATGTGGGACTGAGTCTTCATGATGCAAAAACCCCTTTATGCATCCCTTTGAGGGAGACTGAAAGAATGAAGAAGCTTTTCTTTATTATCCAAATAAAAAGAAGATAACGCTTTGATTAGGGGCCTCTCTGTAATCTACAAATGAGCATATCGGTTAGAATGCAGTTGGCTGAAAGAGGTAGAAAACTCCACACTCATGGGACCTGAGACATGATGGACATTTGTTTCTCTCACATCCCAGTTCAAGGTGGGCAGTCCTGGGCCATGGCAGCTCAGTCCCAGTGAGTCCTTGGGGACAGGCAGCTTCTGGCTTTCTGCTCCTCAATCCTGAGGTGCTAGCCTTATCCTCATGATCCAGAATGAGCTCTGGCTGTTGCTTCAGTGTTCCAAGAAGCAGGGTGAAGGGGAAAGGGTAGGAAAAAGCTTCTGGAACCATTTGACTTTTATTCCATTGGCCAGACTTAGGAATATGGCCATACCTATCTACAGAAGGAGGCTGAGGAATGTGGTCTTTATGTATAAAGGAGACTACGTGCCCAGCTAAAACTCAGGGGCCCTAAGAGAATTGGAACAGATACTGGGGTAGACCACAGCAGACTCAGCCCTTTGCACAACTTCAGCTTGCCTTTATGTAATGACATATAATCTGGACCAGAGGTTAATGTATTCTCAGTCCTGCTAACATTTACACTTATCCATGGAATACTATGCCATGCCAATCATTTAATGTCTTTAAAGCCATGGAACACAATGTTCCAATAAAATTTAAGTGCAATATTGAGCACTCCTATACCACCTCATTCTCTTGACAGCAATGCCTCTTTCACTATGTGGAAGACCTGACTTAAGGGGGACTGTTAAGAAACTAGAGATGTCAATAGTACTTTTTAAACTATATTCTGATTGCTCTGCGTTTTTGAGTGGTACTTCTAGCTTATCATTTTTCTAATAAAAAGTTTTGCCCCCTGATTTCTGCTAGTTCTCACAGATTCCTAAGCTTCTTTATTTGAGCTTGTGGGGAGCCAAGACAGTTACTTGGCACCTTAAGGGTTTAGAGGGACAAAATGAGATAAAGCATGTAAAGAGCTTAGCACAGCACCTGGTGTGTAATAAATTTTCCATAAATGTTAGCTGCTATTATTATTATTTTCTCAAAATGTATTCTGCTTAGGTAATGATACAACTTTAACATATTTGTAAAGCAAAATAGCTTAATAGTAAAAGTTTTGTGCCTATTCCATGGCAATTTCTACTTTGTAACTAATAAAATACAATTTATTTTTAAGCTAAAGTCTTCACCAAGGGGCTTTTCTTGATTCTTGTCCTCTGTTATTCTTTTTATTACGGTATTAAAAGGAGCAAAGATATCTTCTTTAACTCATGCCAATTCTTCTGAATCTTTTTCTATGATAGACTGAATTCTGGGACTTCACCATCATCAGCCTGATATATTAAATTATATCTATATAACAAATCTGAAACATCAGTCCTTCCTTCTTAATTATTAAATATAATTCCCAAATAAGCTGCATGGAGATATGTCTTTATATTTGCCCAAAAAGTGCACTTAGTCTTATTCTACAATTTAAGATGTTCTTGCTGTCAACAACAATATAAATAAAATGATAACATATATGAGACTCCCAATAAATAGTAATTATCATCATCATAGTATTAATTGTTGATGATACTTTCTATATGTATTGAGCACCTACAATATGCCACTCTAGGCTAGGTGTTTTGTACCCAAGATCCCATTTTAATTTATATTTTTTCCAACAGTCCTATGAGATAGGTAGCGTTAGCTCTATTTTATAAATAAGGGAACTAAAGCTCAAAGATTGAGTCTGAATTGTCCAGAAAACAGAGCACAGGGCACAGCTTACTTTCTAACATGTTATTGGGTAGGGAGAGCATACTCCAGGGAAGCAAGAATAAAAGGGAAATAGAGTAGGATAGGAAGGGAAGCAGTTCTAAGGTGATGCATGAACGAGTAGACCATAGTCTTGCAAGAAAACACAACTGGTTGCTCCATCACACAAGATGATACTGAAGAGACCATGTAGGACTTCTATACCCAAACAATTCATTATGGGCTAGCCAGATGAGCAATTTATTGGCCAGATCTTCCAGCCTCCTTTATTTTATTGCTAAAGGTCAGCCCCATAGGGTGGTGACTCTCCATACTTCCCAGGTATGTTCTCCAGTCTCCCAGGGCAGCAAGTAGGAAAATCAGAGCTTTTGTGGCCCAGTCAAGATGGACCTGGATGCTGGAGGTCTGTGACTCTATCTGTGTCATGTGCAATGAAGGCTCCCGCAAAGCCCAGTGCAGTCCCAGGAGAGGTTCAGTCAGTCTGTGGTGTTTGGGAATCAGGAAATGGTGATGGTGGCCAGAGAACAGACCAAGTTGTAGGTGGCATTGTCTGATGGAGAAGCAAAGCAAATTCCTAAGAATAAGGACTGCATGGGTCTATCTGGATGTGGGGTGGTACACAAAGAGGTCAGAAGGGATTTGCCCAAGGTTACACAGGCCATACATGGTAAAGTTAGCATTCAAACCCAGACTATTCTGACTAAAAACATTTTTATTTTTCAATAACATCAAGACGCCTTGCACTGCTGAGATTCTAAACAAGCTGGAAAGGAGAGTCATGGTTTTCTGAGCTGTCTGGCTCAGAGCTGTGAGCAGATAAATGCTTACAAAGTAGTCATAGGTGATCGATCAGGTGACAAGAATGCCCATAGGCCTGTGCTGTCCTTTGCTATATCCTAAGAATAGATACTTTCAGAGAGCATGATCCATCATGCTTAGAACTCTTCATATGTTCTACTGTGGCTATCTTAAGTCAACCCAAAGGGCTGGCACCAAAGACAGCTGGCGTACGCAGGTAACATATGTGTGGACAGTGCTCTGCCCTTACCTCTGCCTGCCAGATAGATGTCAAGGGCATCAGCAATGGAATTAAATGGGTCAATTTCCTTGAAGGGTTAGGAAGGAGCTGTCACATATTTCACAGGAAATGGTTTGTGTTAATGTACGGTGACAAAACCAATAATCCATGAAGTGAGTCTTAACAGCTACACAAAGCTGAGTCCTAGGTGCAGGAAGACAGTGGCTCTTCACAGTTGTGCCTTGCTTTAAGAAAGCTCGTCACTGGGCATGAGCTTCCTGGGTTCTTTTGTATTTATCTCCCCACCCCCGGGCACATCTCAGAAATATGAATGGGTCCCACGCCTCTCCAAGGCTGCTCCTGTTCTCCGCCTCAGACCCTCTTGGTTCGAGGGGGAGCAAACATTCCATCCATTACCGTCTTGACACCTCTTACATCTTCAAGACCTCCTCCTTGCTTTGGGGTCTTCTTCTCAGCACACAGACATGCTCAGATTTATCTTAGTCAAGATGACATTTGCACATTTCTCCTCAAGCTACAGCCCATGTTTCTGCTTCTCAGTTTTCTCAAATGAGAAAACTGGATCTTAATCACACCCTTGATTCATAACTGTTTCAATGCTAGTTTTCCTCTCATCATCCTCCCAAAATGCCTTCTGCAAAGGTCACTGTGGCAAACATCTATAGTTTTTGCCAGCCCTTGTAGTACCCATTCCCCTTCTTCTAGTTATCATACCCCAATTATCCCCACCAGAGAACCACTTTCTTTGTCACTCCCAACCTATGAGATTTGGTTTGCCTATGCAAGTAACTCAAGGATGAAGAATACAGCCTTGACCTAAGCCAATTCGTGATCTGTTCAGGGATAGGCATGGGAGACTTTTTCTGGGACTGCTGAGAGGGAGACCCTTTCTCAACACTGCTGGATTTAAGCCTGAGAGAATGAAAGTCTTGGGCTACTGATAGCTACTTACTACCATAAGCAGACAGCCTGGCTGGGAATGGAGCCAACCCAGAGGAGGAGGAGCTTAGGGATGAAGGGAATCAAAATAGGATCCTGGTGACATCATCTGACTCTCTGAATCATGCCACTCCTGATGACATCCCTATCTGCTGGCCCTTTCAATTTAACTGAGCCTTTTTGCTTAAGCCAGTTTGCTAGGTTTTATGTTATTTGCAGCAGAAAGAATCTCAACTGATACAGAAATCTAACATGGTCATCAGTGGCTTCTGAATAGCAAAATAAACGGCTTCATCTTAGCTACCTTCCTGAGCATGACTTAGTGCCCTCACTGGGATTACGAGTACCACATTTTTACCATTCAGTTCCAGCCTTGTTCCTTTTTTTTTTAAAGATTAGAAAATATAGTTAATTTAAAAGGTAAATTAGAAAGAGAGAGAGAGAGAGAGAAAGAGAGAGAGAGAGAGAGAATGAAAGAGGAGATTCACCTCCCCAAGGCAGGGAAGGGGACCAAAGCCAGAAAGCATGGCAACAGCCATAGTTCAAAGAGCATATGGTCACAAGAAAGTCTAGTAAGGCAATGGCCGCAATGGCCAGGCAATAGCCCAGCCTTGTTACTTTTATGCCCTTGCACATTTTTCTTCCGAGCCTCAGTAGCGTCATCTGTAAATGGGACTGTTGTGAGAAGTGTATGTGGCAGTCTTTGAAGAAGTGGCAGTCGTTCTTTGAATGCTATTGGCGGATGGTGGTGTGGAGGCAGTGGCCCTGAGGGTGATCCTGGTGACGTTGTTCCTCTACTACATTGAACAGTGCCCACTGCTGACCAATGCTTTTCCCCTTACTTCTCTCCTCACCTGGTTCCTCTTGACTTGGGCCTTTTGAGTTTCTCCTCCTGTCTTTCTAATCACACATTTCTCTTCTTTCTCCTCCCCAAAATGTTGGTATTTTTCAAAGTTCTGGCCTGGGCCCTCTTATATTCTTTTCTGATTCTCTCTTCCCTGGGTACTTCAGCTTTGCCCCCCACAGCATCCTGGCCATCATGCTCTTGGCTGTCCCAACAGGGCCTCAGCAAGGTGTGTCTTAGAGCTCACCTGTGCCATCTTCTCCAGAGTCCACAATCCCAAACTTGCTTCTTCTCTTGACTTTCACTCCTCTGCTACCAGCATCCCCTCTCTCAGTCCTTGAAGCTTGGGATCTTCAAGTAATTAACCCCCCCAACCCTTTGCTCCCAAATTAGTTTCCAAGTCCTGTCACCCTCAGTTCTTTCTCATGATATCTCTCAGCACCTTCTCATTCCCCTCTCCTGGATACCACTCTGCTTCCTGCTCTTCTCTCAAGAGTCTTCTGTACAGTCCCTTCATGGTCTTCCAGACCCCAGTCTCTCCTTCTCTAATCTACTTATGAACACATCTTTTTGATGCAAAGGCTCTCATAATAAACCTCCTTTTCCTCAATAACTTCCATGATTGCCCACTGACTTGAATCAAATAAACATAATTCAACAAACATGAATTACAGCACTTTCTTTGTGTCGCTGTGCTAGGCCTTGTGAGGAAGACAAAATGAAAACGGACATATATCTTGCCCTCTGGGGCCTTGTGATCCAGTGGGTTAGGCTACTAGTCTACACACACACACACACACACACACACACACACACACACACACATACACACAGAGGGAGAGAGAGGGAGACAGAGAGAGAGAGAGAGAGAGAGAGAGAGAGAGAAATAATGTGAGTTTTCTTCATTCATTCCCAAGCGGCCTTCCCAATTTTATCTGTTTTCCTGTGTCTGGTGCTTAAGTCAGGATGAGCTACATGCCTTTCCACATTTTCCTACTTCCTTGACTTCTCCTCACCCCCTCTAGGAAAACCCTTTCCTCCAACTCTGCTTGGCCAAATCTTGTTTATCCTCTGTAGCTTTTCTCAAATGATATATTCCCATACATTTTTTGCTGATTACTCTTGTCAGTGTCGTCTTTTACTCCTCTGATCTCCCAAAGCACCTTATATGAACACCCCACTTGGCATTTTTCACTTTTGGAAAAAAAAGTTATTTATGTAACATATCTGCTCAGTTCCATTGTAAAGTCTTTTATTGTTTTATTTATCTTTGCATCTCCAACAGCTAGGAAAGTGCTTCTTGATTAGAATTAAGTACATACTTATCTATATGAAGCAATGCATTGTTTAGACCTAACTTTTTGTACTAAAGAAGAATTATTTGCCTAAAAATTTTGTTTAAAAATACTTCCCACAGGTTCTTTTAAATAAATTATCAGGCTGGGTATGGATACCTGTCATTCCAGCACTTTGGGAAGCCAAGGTGAGAAGATTTCTTGAGGCCAGGAGTTTAAGGCCAGTCTGGACAACGCAGCAAGACCTTGGTTCCACAAATAAACAAATAAATAAGATGAATCTTCAGGTTTATTTTGACTTGTTTATAGATTATCAACCACAGCCTGGTCACTGTGCGTACTGTTTATTTGCTTAGTTGTGTCCCATGTTCACTGTGTCATGAAATTCAGTGACCCTCCCTGAAGAGGGTCAGGGAGTATAATGGTTGAAAGAATTAAGTCAGGGAGACTTGAGTTTGAGTCTAGACTCTTCATTTACTAGCTGTGTGACTTTGGGCAAGTTTCCTAACTTTTCTTAGCCTCATCTGTAAAATCAGTGTAATAATGGCTACTTTGATGTGTTGATGTCAAGATTAAATAAATAATGCAAGCAGAGGTCCTAATATTATACCTAGCATCTACTGAATGATAAAAGTTTTAAAAAACATCCAAATAATAATTATTAGTAGTAGTAGCATTTCTGCCGGAGAAACAATATGGTTAGGGGATGGGGTCATGTATGAAGAATGCCAAATCAGTGGAACAGACCATGTGCCCAAGGAGCTTTGAAGCAAGAGGAGCTGGGGGTGGGGAGGAAGGAGGTGAGGCTCCCTGGGGTGACGGAGGGGCAGGATTGGCACAGAAAAGTAGATAAAGGTGCATTGCAAAGGAGAATTCCATGCAAAGGGCTGGGCTGGCTCATCTGGGGAAACACTCCAGTATTTAAGGAGGGAAGATGATGAAGTTGCTTTTAATTATCTTAAAGATCCTTGTGCAAAATGGGCTTTGGACTTTGGATGGGGAATTATTGCCACAGTGCGATCAGTCCTGATGGCCTGGCATACATCTCTGACAAAACGGGAAGTCTGCAAGATAAATGACCCAAACCAAGCTAATTGCAGGGAACTCTCCCAGGGGAGGGAGACACGAATGTTCTCAAATAGGCTCTGCCTCTATCTTACCTGAAGTAACCCTCCCCACCTCCCACCATCCAAGAGCAATGCTGAAAAAAATCAACGGTGGAATCGGTGCTTGGGATTTGTCCACAGCTGCTGATAAGTCAGGAAACCTTCTCAGGCATGCATCCCTCGTGGTCCAGGGCCACTTCGCACTGTCCAAGTCTCTCATGCCACAGAGGGGGAAACCGAGGCCAAGTTGGGCAGGAACTTGGCCAATGTGACACAGCAAAGTGTTTACAGAGCCACTGACTTCTCCAGTTTCCATTGTTACTTGATGATTAAGATATATTGAATCCTTGCTCTGCTGCTTGCTAGTAGTGGAGTCTTGGACAAGTTTAAGAAATTCTCTGAGTCATAGTTTTCTCATTTGTAAATGAGTACACCCTGCCTCCTACCCTCCTTCCTCTCTCCCTTCTCATTCCTTCTCTCTTTCTCCTTCCCTCCCCTACTGCTTTTTCTTTGTAGGGTGGCCAATTCATTCCTGTTTGCCCAGGGTTTTCCTGGTTTCAGCACTGAAAGCCCAGCATTTCAGAAAAACCTCCTGGTTTTTGGTAAACCCTATTTATATTGTCTCACTCTGTTCTAGGTGTTGCAGATACAGCAGTCATCAGACAGAGAAGATCCCTGTTCTTAAGGAGCTAACGTCCTAATTGTATAAGGGGAAGTCAGACATGAAAACGTTGATGAATTAATAAAATCATGTCCATTCTACAAATGTGAACAATGTGTTGGCTCTGTACTACACATTTCACAAATATAATATCATTCCTACAGATCATATGGGGAGGAGAACAAAAATTAACTAAAAATACAACAACAAAAATAATATAATTATACCCATAAACAATTCTGGGAGATAGTTATAAATAACCCCCTCCCTCCTTCACATGTGAAAACTGAAGCTTTGGTATATTAACAAACTTCTCCAAAATCGTACTGATGGTCAAAGGCAAAACCAGTATTTAAAGCCCAGTGTTCCAACGTACAAGTTCTCAACCTTTCTATGCTACCATCTCATGAATGGCAATCCAGGATTTATACAGAGTGAGGATTACGTTTGCTTTCTTCACTCTCGGCAGGAGTCCCTGGTCCTACCCAGCAGACTGTATGGCTGATGCGGTGAAGGATTCTCCTAAACGATTGTGCTTCAGTTCTAAGCACTGGCATAGACACTGAAGCCCTTCCTTCCAATGCCACCGCTACCCCAGAGGAGTTCTAATGGAGAGGCCTGGTGACCACAGCAGCTTACCTAGCAAGCAGGAAATCAGGCATGTACAGAACCCACAGGAGTCCTGGAGCTGAGGAGTCCTTTGGCTTTGGGGAGTTTTCTGTCAGGAGCATCTACCAGCAGAAGATGGAAAATGGGTGATGCCCCAGTGCTGGCCAGAGTTCTGTGCCAAGAGGAAAAATGGGACCCATTTCTCCCAAACATTTTGGTCCCCTGGCATATGACAGGTTGATGAACAAGAACAGTGCTTGAGAAATATTTTCAGCTTCCAAGGCTGACTGTTCTATCCATATAACCAGCCACATTTATATGAAACTTCTGGACTGGTACTGTTGGAAGGAGCTTTATTCATTATCCAGGCCAAGGGCCTCGATTTATAGATGGGGATGAAATGACTTCTCAAGGTCACGTAGGTTACCAAGGAAGAGACAAATCTAAGCTGCAAATCGCCCGACTCAGAATGCATGGCACTTCTACAAAAAGACATTATTTCTCCCCATGACTGAACTTTAAATTATTTATGGGGAAAATGACTTCCCATTTCTACACTTTCCAGGTCTACAGAAGGAGGCTGTGGGGCAGGGTAGTGGGGCTCAGAGTCCATAGATCACCAGCTAGTGTATATGGGGAAGGAGAATCTGGAAAGTTCTTGCTTGATGTAATTCAAACAGATCAAAAATGCTCTTGAGTCACAAATAAGGTGTGAAGCAGGGTAGAATGTGGGTAGGAAAAGAGGAAAAGGGAAGAAAGGGTGTCCCTGAATTCTCAGTTTCCCCCCTCCCGTACCTTATACCCACCCACACTATATGGCAGAAGACACAGGGGAGAGAGCCCAGGGTTCACGGGCGGAGTGAGTGAGGTTCAGCTCTTGGCTTCGCTACCATCTACTGTGTGACCTTGAGCAGGTCTGAATCCCCTTTTCTCATTTCCCCTTTGGTCCCATTTTCTTCATATATATATATACATATATATATATATATATATATATATATAGAGAGAGAGAGAGAGAGAGAGAGAGAGAGAGAGAGAGAGAGTCGTAGTTTCACTCTGTCCCCCAGGCTGGAGTGCAGTGGCCACCACAGCCTCAACCTGCTGTGCTCAGGAAATCCTTCCACCTCAGTCTTCCAAGTAGCTGGAACTACAGGCATGTGCCAGCACGACCGGTTAATCTTTTTGATTTATTAGAGACAAGGTCTCACCAAGTTGCCCAGGCTGGTCTCGGGTAACTGGTCTCAAGTAATCCTCTTGCTTCGGCCTCCCAAAGTGCTGGGGTTGCAGGCGTGAGCCAACGTGCCCGGCTTCTTCATCTATTAAAACACTTGAGTTACAGGTTTGTGGGGCAGGTCAGAGACCACGTTAACAAAATGCTTATCATATAGCCTGGCCTCTAGAAAGCCCCTAATAACTGGCATTTTTCATGACTGTTGGTGGGAAGTGGGAACATCATAACATCTCTCTCCTGCACTATGCTGTGTGCGTTCTTCCCAGCCCTGGTCAAGCAGTCACACCCATTCACTCTGTTGGCTTAAGCAAGAAGCAGCGGCTGCTTCCCATGGGTTTGGGTGGTATTTGCAATAGAGCACATGGAGTGCTCTGGGTGTAGTAGAAACTACATCAACAACATGTCTGCAACACAAAGCAGGAAAACTGGAGGGCAGAGGAAACACATTCATGCTACAGTGCACTCACCATGCACTTCCTTTAGTTAGGAGCCTCTCCAGAGCACTTGAAAGTCAAATTCTGGCCCGGCGCAGTGGCTCAGCCTAAAATCCCGGCACTTTGGGAGGCCAAGGCAAGAGGGGTTCGAGATCAGCCTGGGCAACTTGGTGAGACCTCGTCTCTACAATAAATCACAAAAACTAGCTGGGTGTTGTGGCGTGCATCTGTAGTTCCAGCTACTTGGAAGGCTGAGGTGGAAGGATCACCTGAGCCCAGCAGGTTGAGGCTGCTGTGGCCGTGAGTGCACTCCAGCCTGGGTGACAGAGTGAGACTCTGACTCAAAAAAAAAAAAAGAAAGAAAGGAAGTCAAATTTCCACTTGCCAAAGTCCTGTTTCCAGTAGAGGTTTTGGAACTTGATCTGTGGGAATGGAAGAACCATGGAGTCGCTGTCCTCTTTCCTTGCGTCTCCTTCTGTCACCTTCTTATAGGACTTTTTGATTCAATATGGGCTTTGTGGGAAGCAGCAAGGGGACTCAAGGGCCAGTTGGACATCTGTGCTTGGACAAAGCTGCCTGCTCTCTTGGGTTGTTCAACTTACTGCTGCTACAGCCTTGGGTCAGTGAACATCCTGTCATTCTAAGTTACCCTCAACTGGAACCCAAACTCTGCAGGGGCAGAGAAGGCAGTGAAGGAAGAAGGGCCAGCCTTGTGACAACCATGCAGACACATGCCAGGACAGTCACTCCTCATTCAGTGCCTCTTGACCTCTGACACATTGGGCAGTCAGAGGCCAGAGGTCCATCACCCCTGCCTCTCAGCTTACTGCTGTGAGACCTTTGCCTGGTTCCTTAACCTCCCAGGGCCCAGTTTCTCATCTGCAGGAGGGAAGTGGTCATGCCACCATACCAACTTGCATGGAGAGTTGCAGGAGGGAAAGGATGTGAGCACTTAATGCATTGTAGGCACTCCACGCATAGCACTTCCATTCTCTCCCCCAGAGAAGGTAGATGGTAACCCAGAAATTGCTAGACCACAGCATCCAGATGATCACTGAGTCCCTCCTCCTGGTATATGGAACAAAGGAGAAGACCACATAGATTTCTGCTCTCAAGACTGCAGAACAGAGGTTGGGCCTCTCAGGGGAGTCTGGTGCTGGTCACAATAGCTCTCTCCTCCCTATAACTGGGACCACTTGGACTCACCTGCAGACTGACCTGACCCCAGCCTCTGAGGTTCGCCCCTAACTCAGGCAGGTTGAGATGAGGAACTCCAACTCTACATTTGGGGGTTGGGCACCATGTCACCCTCATGGCTGGGGCAGCTCTGCTCCCATGGTTCAGGTTCAGCTTCTTCTAAATACAATTTTTGGGGACCTAATTTCCAAGCCTTCCTGGGCTTGGACTCTGGTTTGATACGCCTTGAACATTCTTGGGCCCCTGGCATGAAGACTGTGATCCACTGACAGTACCCATCCCTCCCCTTGCCCTCACCCTGTCCCTCATGAAGCTGCATGAGTGCGCCTCTAAATTTCAGATACCTCCCGGCCAGTGGGAGATTTTACCTATATCAGTATTTAAATGATCTTAAGAAGTCTCAGAATGTTGATGTGCCCCACAAGGATGAGTTTTTTTGATACAAAAGGTTCAAATTTTAATAAATTATTATCCAGATGCAGATCTATCTAACATTGGCAGACCTCTTGCAGTGATGTTTGGGAGCCCCATAGATGATCCTCTAAGTCAGGGGGTTTTTGAACTTGGCTAGGTGACTGAGTATCTGAAAGTTTTTGTCCTCTTTGCAGAAGCAAAAAGACTGTTATTTTAATTTAATCGAGAGGTTTAAGAATACCAATGTAGGTCACCTTATTCTTATGTTTTAAGTACTCTATTAAGTGCTTTACACAGAGTAGCTCACTCAATCCTCACAAAAACTTTTGAGGAAGGATTACAGGTTGAGTGTTCCTTATCCCAAGTGCTTGGGGCCAGAAGTGTTTCACATTTCAGATTTTTTTGGAGTTTTGGAATATGTATTTGCATATATATAATGAGAAATCTTGGGGATGGGGCTCAAATCTAAGCACAATTCATTTATGTTTCATAGACATACACATAGACTGAAGGCAATTTCATATGCCTTTGTGCATGAAACAAAGTTTGTTTTAGAAAGCAAAGGTGTCACTATCTCAGCCACCCACATGAAAAATCTGTGACTGCTTGGCATCACCATCATCTCTGACTGAATTTATATACTACCAATAAGCAGCCATTTTCTTATACCTACTCACACATAAGTACTTAGCCATAAAAATATAACTATTATTAATACAAAATGTAATGTGTTCAGGGTAACTAAGCAGCATAGCAGCATCACCAGAATACCCATATCAGCTGTTATACAACAGCAACAACAAACATCGACAGGCTAAATCTGTGTGTTGTGCACCTGATTTTGACTGTGACCTGCCATATGAGGTCAGGTGTGGAATTTTCCACTTGTGGCATCATGTTGGTGCTCAAAACTTTTGAATTTTGGAGCATTTGAATTTCATATTTTCAGATTAGGAATTCTCAACCTGTATTACTACTTGCTGTGGTCTGAATGTGGGTGTGCCTCCAAAATTCATATGTTGAAACTTAATACCCCAAGTAACAGTATTAGGAGGTGGGCCCTTTAAGGAAGTGATTAAGTTATGAGGCTTCCATCCTCTTGAATGGAAATAATGCCCTTATAAAAAGTTGAAAGGAGTTGCCTTGCCCCTTTTGCCATGTGAGGACAGCAACAAGCACCATCTATGCAACACAGAGCAAGTCCTTACAGACACCAAATCTGCTGGAGCCTTGACCTTGGACTTCCCAGCTCTCAGAATTGTGAACAATACATTTCTATCATTTACAAATTACTCAGTCTAAGGTATTTTGTAAGAGCAGCCCAAAAGGACTGAGACACCACTATTTACTGACATTTTATAGATGAGCAAATTGAAGCTCAGAGAAGCTAGATCACTTGTCCAATGTCATTCAGCAAGTTGAAAAGCAGTGAATCAAATACAGAAAATGGAATCAATTCCACTGCCTTTATTCCACCATTTCTACCCTCCCCTGTCCACTCCTGGGGATCAGAGGCAATGTCATTCGTGAGATGTGACTTTTTTATATGTAAACTGTATCAGATTAAAGCCATAACACATGGGTGGATTTACACACAAACAAGATCTCAAGTCCAAGCATGAGTTATCAGCTGTTTGGTAATATCTGTCTGCTAATTTTGCTAATTATGAGTTCATTTGTCAACTGCTAGTGAGTGACAGCAGGCAAACAGTAGGAGGCACCAAAGGTTTAAGAAAAACATGGGAGAAAAGCTTAACTGGGAGGCTTTTTACGTCTTAGTTCCCCCCCACCCCGACTCCCGGCCAATTGGAAAATGTCACCATTATCGTGTTTCAGAAGCAGAATAACCTGGCCTGGTCCATGGAAACCTGTGTTATTTCAGAGATGCCACCCTGCTGCTGATGGCAACCCTTAGACTCTATAGGCGAACACAGCTCTCAGTGTTCTAACCCAACATCTGGAGAGGTCACCTCCTCTCACCAGGACAGTGACCCAGTACAGCAGGGACTCTCAGCACAGTGTAGAGGCAGGGGCAGTCCCAGGGAAAAAGCTTACCAGAAGGACAGTGCTTCCCACCCTTTGGAGAATCATTGCTTCAAGATGACCCGTAAACCTCCCCCCACATACTTCACACCTATGTTCTTTATGATATGACTCAGTCCCTGGTTGGACTAGGGTCAACACTAGGCCCAAGTGTATCCATAGACTGCATGGGAAACAAGGGCTCTGAGCTTCACCCCAAAAGCAGAACTCAAGAGGGATGAAGCATGCCGGACTGCAGGCGTGTGTGAAGATGAGCTGGCCCGTGGCTGCAGTGGGTCAGTGTTAGGGGGTTGTGGGGAGTGGGGGAATCGACTGATGCAAGCAGGAGAATGGAGCAGATCCACAGTTTGAGGAGGAGACTCCAGGGAGAGATGAGACTCAGAGGGATTCGCCAGGGTCCCACTGCCTTTCATGTTCCTAGCCCCAGTTTCTGAAAGGTCTGGGATGCAGGAGACATTTGTTCTTGAATTCCCATGACATTTTCCTCCCGCTTTCTTATATACCTGTCTCATAACCTGCCCACTCCTGTGCTTTTACTCAGACCACACAGCACTGCCTTAATGGGGGTGCACGAGACCAACATTTGGGTTGTTGGGGCCTCAATTGCCACAGTGAGTGAGTCTCTGCCTCTCCTCAGATCTCCCATGGGAGGATCAGAAACCACGGGAACCTGACTCAGGCTCACAATTCCACCATTCTGTCCCCTCCTTAGCTCTTTCTTCCAGCCCTTGCCTGACCCGCTCTCCAAGCCACTGCCCCTCATGGAGCTGTTTACAGGACTTTATACACTTGCTTATTGCTCACTGGCAAGTTCCCAGCCTCCCACTTGACTGTGTCTCCCACTGAGATCCTTTCCCCTGCTCCTGCTGAGCCCGAGCTCATTTACATTTCACTCACCAACCTCATTTAGGTAATTTTCTGCAGTTAATTCAATGTTCACCAAGTAGCCCTGGATTGCATCTGCATTCATCACCTTCAGGGCTCTGAAGGGTTTCAGAGCATAGTGGCTTCCCTGCCGAGCTCTCCACTTAAGCAAGGGCAACAGCACTGCTCTCGGGCTCTGAGCAGGGTCAGCCCAGTAGCCTCCTCTGGTGGCAGCCCCAGGAGGGCAGGGAGTGCCCTCTGTCCTGCCAGCGTTGTCCAGGGAGGAGGCGCCCTGATCCGTGCCTTCCTGTCTCCTAACAATTCACCGTGCATCCACCTCTGGGTTTACTGCCTGCTGTGCAAAGCATTTCCTTCACCTTAGCCTAAAATAGCTTAAGCTTCAGGGGGTGCCTTCTAGTGCCTATATTATTACAAGGCTTGGGAAGTAGAAAAATATAAAATAAAGGACTTCGCAAAATCAAAATGGAGAAGGTATGGTTGCTTATGAACACAGTCACAGAGAGGAGCCCTTGGCTCCTAGTAGAAGATTGTAGCAAGTAACAGTAATAGAAGTCTGAAAGTCTGCTAGATAACCGAAACTGCAAACCCATCAGTAATCCTGTCTTCATCCCCAAAGCAGGGAAGACCACATTCCATCACTTATAAGTTTTCACTGCATTTGTCGTATCTCAGGACTTACTGGGAAGGCATTGTCTGGCCTGATTCTTTTTGTGTTTCATTTGGGCCCCAAAGGCCAGACACATATAAGAAGGATGTCACTGCATATGCCAAGCTTTCCAAAAAAGAATTCCAGAAATTCACCTGTAGCTTGTCCTTGTTCCATACTGGGCCATCCTTTTACAATACAACCCTGGCTCAGTTTGTTTCTAAATTGTCCATCCAGTATCTCAGGTGGGCTGAGATATTGATCCCTGTAGGACCTCAAGTGGTAAAGTAGGGACTGGAGACTAGAGCCGGGACCCATGGCTTCTGCCTGCAAACTTGCCTCATGCTGTTTATATAAAAGTATCATTTCTCTGTGGGCAGTGGGTCAAAGTGCTAAGAGACACTCTGGTTCTTTCTCTACCTCTCCTTGCCCTAATTTTACAACTCCAGTTTTGCTTAGTATCTCTTCTTCCATCCTGATATGTAGGAGGGCTGGTATCCCTGCTTTGGCAAAGCGGAGAAACATCTCTACCCCTGTAAACTCTCCTAGGTAGCTGACACCAGCTCATCAGGGTCTTATTCTGTGTGTTGTCAACTGGGAGGGTTCTTGGGTTCCTCCAAGCCACCCGTTGGCCTGAAGGTGCAGCTTAGGAAAATAAATGCTTTGATGAACTGTTTTTCATGAGCTGGAAGGATCTTCTGAATGTGAGCCAGCCTCCATCAGCATCAGAGGGAGAGGCTGAGACTCAGAGGGATTCGCCAGGGTCCCACTGCCTTTCATATTACTAGCCCCAGTCGAATGGATCTATCAAAGTCTACATGGAGAATAACCACTGTTCAGCCATTCTTAACATTTCCTTTAAGAAAGTAATGTTGGCGCTGATTCGAATAGACCTTTAAAAAGGCACTTTATTCAAGTCTTAGAACCGATTAGACAAGAGTCATGCTGGGTCTGTCCGGCTCAATTTATATCCTTTGTACTTCCGGATTCAATTTATATCCTCTCTACTTCCCAGGAAGGAGCTGAGCCAGGCAGGTTTCCCTGGAACAGGCAGGGATCAATTTCAAGGCCACCATCTGTGGTGATCTGGACCAAGCTCTGGGCTCTCTCTTTTCCTCCCACCTCCAAGTCCCCCTGCAGAATTGCCCTGTGCCTGCCCCTTTCCCCCCATCTTCCTGTTGTGCAAGAGATTCCCTTTGAGCTCTTGAAATGTGGTTAGTCTGAACTGAGATATACTGTAAGTGTAAAATACACATCAAATTTTGACAACTTAGTATGACAAAAGGTAAAATACCTTACGAATTTTTTATATTGATTGCATGTTGAAATAATACTTTTTGAATATATGAAGTTCAATTTTTAAAAGTATAAAAATGAATTTCACGTGTTATGTGTTATTTTTAAAATGTAGAACTGGAAACTCTAGAGGTACATTTGTGGCTTGAATTGCATTTCTATTGGACAACACTGTTCTAGAGTCATTCTAAGCTGGAGAGGTCATCAGAAGCCCTGTGCAAATAGAGGGAGAGAGAAAGATCGAGAAGCCTTAAATCCTGTCTCTTTTCTGCCCAAAACTTTCCAAAGGCTCTTCCTGATGCCCTCTCCAAGGCTCCTGCAGTCCCCAAGGCCCCTTAGGCCTTGTGCAGGCTTGGCCTACACCCCAACTGGACTCCTTCAATCAACCTGACCTTACTTTTCAAAATGGCCAGCTATGCTCCATCACAGGATCTTTGCATGTACTGCTCCCTCTGCCCAAAACATTCTTCCCTGGGTATTTGCATGTTTTCCTCACTCTTTTTGTTCTGTTCTCAACTAGAAAGTCACCTCTTCAAAGTAGCCATCCCTGATTCACTCCCCCAATTCCAATGAGAACTGATCACTAGCCCTTCACCCTGCTTCGTCTTTCTTTAAAATTCTTATTACTCCTTGATGTTGAATTGCATTGCACATTTTCTGCTTCCTCCAAATAGGGTGCTCTGTCTCTTTAGTCCACCACAGTGCTGGAACATACTAGACAGCCAGAGAATGTGTGCTCAGTGAACACGTAACAGTAACACTGCAAGGTCAGCCTTTTGTATCTAAAAGTTCTTATTTTTCAAATGAGTAAACTCAAAATTGGAAAGAGATTAATACAGGAGAGAACAGAGATTTGGCCCATTGATTGCTCTGAGCTGTAAGGGATAGTGGTTTGACGATCTGGAAAGTTACCTCTTGTAGGACCTTACACACTGGGAATAGGCCCCAGCCTAGAGGGGCAAGGGCCAACTTAGCTGGAGAAGAAAATAAGGCAAAGGGAGCAAGGACACCCTGACTTGTTTTGGAGGTTTCCTGAGGGCAACAGATGTCACAATTAAAAGGAAAGAGGAGGTATGAGGTCTCATCTGTTCCTATTCTGGCTTCACAGACACCGTTGAGAAGGCATGTGGGGGCAACCTATATAGACTATCAATAATAAGGCCCTTCCAGATGCCACAAACAGACCTTTGAGCCTTAGAGCTCTCCACACCTGTATCCTTGGCAGGTCCCCCATCTGCTTGGACACATCCTGAGATAGAGAGCTCATTTCTTCCAAGGCAGTCACACTGTCAGTTTTTTTGTTCATTTTAATCACCAGAAAATACTTTATTCTTTGGGTCAGCAGCTACTTTCTTGTAGTTGATGTTTTTCAGAAATTTGTTCTAGTTTGAGACTTCTGGAGCTGCACTGAGCAAGACCAATTCCTATTCCCAGGAGCAGCCCTTCTGGGATAGAGGGTCATGGTGACTGAGAAGCTGAACTTCCCAGGAAGTGCACTCTCCGAAGGGCTTCCCTGTGATCTGATTTGCAAGGCCATGATTCAACAAACATGTTCCATTACTCAACAGTGACTGACTCCTGGGGGCTGGTTCTCTGAGGACACAGACTCCTCTTTGCTGACCCAGAGTAATCCTAGCTCTCAAGGGCCACCCTGACATCTCTTCTGACTTCCAAACTCAAATTGCTTTTTCTCATCACTTCAGCAACATCTTTTCAAGCAAGTGTGTGTGTGTATGTGTGTGTGTGTGTGTACACGTGTGCTACACCCTGAGGACAGACTAATGAAGAAGACACAGCTCTCGGCCTCAAGGAGCTCTAGTCTAGTGAAAAGGCTGACAAGTCAACAAAGCATCAAAACCCAGCAGGTTCAGGGTTGGGACAGAGGCAACTGCTGAGGGCGTGGGCCATAGTCCCTGAAGAACCAGGCCCATCCTGTGGAATCTAGGAGGTCACCTTGGAGGAAGTAATACCAATGCTGCCAATTTCCAGTTTCTACTAGGAATTCAGTCTGTAGGTTCCGCAGATACTTCTAGTGGAAACCCATGTGTTATCTTAAATAGGAACATTTAAAATCATCATTGCATGTTTCTTTCCACCTCAGCCTACACACACACACACACACACACACACACACACACACATACCACATGTGCACACACAC
This sequence comes from Tarsius wallacei, assembly GCA_963574415.1. NCBI lineage: Eukaryota > Metazoa > Chordata > Mammalia > Primates > Tarsiidae > Tarsius > Tarsius wallacei. Next base: position 19,120 of record CAUYQG010279710.1, on the reverse strand, counting down.
ACAGAGAGTCATCCTGTCTTCTTGCGTACTATTTTCAAGCCTTTTCTTTCTTCTCAAGGTCTCTAAGCCCCATCAGTTCTCTAAGAACTGGAGCTCCATTCTCCCTTCCACTCCATTTCTCTGCCATCCCCATCTTTCACTGTGATGGAATGGTCCTAGCATAAACGACCATGGGCTCCTTTTGCCTACAGGCAAGGCTGCCCAGAGGTCTGCTGTGGAGGACTCCAGCATAGCCTGGCCTGTCCAGTGTCGTCCCTGTGAGCCCTGCCTGTGAGCCTCAAGCACTGATCTGACTGCTCGGCCCCAAACCATCACATCACACCATTCTCAGCTCTGGGATCCTTTACACACCTCACCCCCGTCACCTGAATGCCTGACTTTTTCTTCTCAGTCCCCTAGACTCCTAGTCATCCTTTAAAACCCATTCAAATGTCACCTTCTCCATATTACCTCCATCGGGCAGTCAATGACTCTTGCTGGGAAAAGAATGTTATTCTGTTAGAGCAGTTATCACAGTGACCACTTGCTGGCTGCTTGTCCCCACCTCCAGGCTGGTGTTCCCAGAGAGCCAGTGCAGTGCAATTCATCTTTGAACCCCTGAACATGGCAGAGAACTTAGTAGTAACAGTAATAAGCAGAGCTGTTATTTGTTAATAATGAATAAAACCAGCAATATTAATGAATGACAAAAGTAATAGATAGTAAGGAACACTACGAAAACAACCAGCTCCAGGATGACAGTATCATCACTCATGGTGCCACGCCCCTTGCTAAGCACTAGAAGCAAGAACTCATTTGAAATACTACTCTTACTTCCTGGATGAGGAAACTATAGCTTAAACAATACAAACACCTCTCCTGAGGTCATACATTTATAAACAGCAGAAGCACGATTTGAAGCCACGTCCGTCTGACCCTGAGCCTGTGCTGTGCCGTGCTCTTAACCACTGTGCTGCTGTGGAACCCAAAAAGGATATTGAATTAATTAATCCTCAAGTGTCAGAGAGCAGTGCCTTAGTACCCCTAACTTGCTGTATTTCCGGCAGTCTTTCAGTATAAGCTCATTAACCAAGTCCCTTCTCTAGGGAAGCGGTAGAGTACACCATTCCATGAGACCTGGCTCTGCTGGTCACAAGACAGTGTGATCCTAGGCAGGTTATTCACCTCCTGAGCCTCAGGCTTGTTGTCTGTAAAATGGGGACATGATAGTCTCTAACCTAGAGGGCCTCTGTGGGGATCAAACAGAAAATAACACATAGAGAACACAAGTTCAGTTTGGGGGACACAGAGGGTGTTTAATGGGATAGTCAGTGACTTACCAAGCCAAAGGGAAAGTTGAAGGTTTAGGGGCCTGGGGGTAGGCAAAAGGATTTAAAGAGCCCAGTCTCAGGGCTCAGTGCTCACAAAGGTCTGGAATCCTGTCATCAGGATAATGAGAGCAGACAGAAGGAGCTTGCGCCCCCTTCACCCTACGTGGGATGTTCTCTCCTGATCCCTTTTAGCTTCCTTCTCCGGGGGCTGCACAGGATGTCAGGATGGGGTCTCTGCAGTGCGGGTGAGAGGGTCGGCGGGAGTGGCCCTTGCAAGTGCTCCTCACAGATGGAGGTGGGCAGTGAGAAGTAGCCAAGCTGAGGCCAGTGCTGCAAGGACCCGAGAGAAAGCTTGGAAGGTCCATGGTGGCCACTGAAGTCCTGGGAAAAGACAGACTTAAGTGGGGCAGGCCAGGAGAGAAACTGACACTTTCTGAGGAGCTGAGAGGGCAGACAGAGGAGGAGCCCAAGGGTCTCTGGAGAAATGAATTCCAGATGACTTTCCTGGGAACAGGTCTCTGGAGAGCTCCGCAGAACAGCCCCAAGGCAAAGCTGGAAATAAAAGGACACCAAATTCTCCCGTGTTTTGCTCCTTTCTGGGCCTCATTTCCTCTACTGTATGATGGGGAATGAACTCTGCAATGACTTCTTTATCAGTCACCATCATTCTACGCAGCTATGAAGAGACAGTGTGAACACACCCCTTTGAGCTACATTTCCTTATCTGTACAATGGGCTGGAAGTGGCTGTTTGTTTAGGCTTTGTGTGCAATGCATGGGAAGAGACTAGTCTAGGAGCTGGCACACAGTTGTTGCTCAATTAGTTCCCACCCTTTACCAAGCCTAGGAGTAGAGTGCGAGAAGCCTCATGTCTGGCTCTCTGTCTGCCTCCGTGACTCTGGAAGGCTGGAGCCTTGGCCCACCACAGCAGGTGGCAACCTCATAGCTAAAACATCCTGCTGGCAAATGTGTTTTTTTTGGCCAGAGTTTATTTTATCTTTTTTTTTTTTTTTTTTACCATAATGCAACATATACACATTCTAAAGAATTGGGAGTATACTGGGGAAAAGAAGAAAAATGAATCACCTGTGATTCTACTAACATTTCAGAGAATCTCCTTGCCTTTCTCTTTCTAGGCAGAGTGCTTCTTACACTTGTGAGGCCACTCTTAACATACACTGTCGTGTCCTGTTTTCTTCTACTTAATGTATTTAAAAAGTGTCATAAATACTATTTTAATGGCTATGCTGCCATTAACCTAAGCAGTCCTGCCCACATTGCCAAATTTCATGAAATTTCCAAATGTCCTTGTTTCTAAAGCAAAGAGCCACAGATATTTAATTCATAAAGCACCTTTTTAAAAACTGCTTTTAGATTTTTTTTCCCCTTGACGCAGACTACCAGGAGTAGGCTTTTGGCACAGAGTGACTTTAAGGGCTGACAAGTGTCTGTCCCTTTCTGGGCAATATCACCTCACTGATGATTTGGAGTGTCTGTGAGACATGGATCAGGCCGAAAAGAGTTCTCTAGGGAATGGGCCCAGATCTCCTGGGAAGAATCAGTGAAAGCTTTTATGTGTATTTTCTCCTTTTCTGGACTAGTTTGAATAGAGCCCCAGGGAAGAAGGGTTTTTCAGAGCCACCTGAACTTTAAATACCTGCCCGGGGCTTCCCTTACTGAATCCTATAAATATTTTTCTTCTTGTGCTGGGCCAAGGTGTGGGAGTTTGGAGGGTTGCCCTCAAAGGCCCTTGTTGCTGCGGTGGGTGGGGGCCAGGAAGTGTGAGGCTTGTGTTCCAACACACTTGGGGTTACAGGGTCAGACCTAGAGCCTCTGATTTCTTCAGTGGGGCGCCCCTCCTTGTGTACCTTTTAAGTTCACTAATCCCCCCACCCCTCCCAGAAGCCTCACCCAACGCCCCTGCTATCCCCCTCCCCTCTTTGCACCGCTGTTAGACCCTGGTGACAGTCCATTTAGCTGGTGAGGGCCCCAAACCATGCCCAGCTCTCACTATCTTACTTCCTACTTCTGGAAAGGGTATCTTAGCCCCTATCCTCCCAATCATGATAGCCGAGATTTATAAAGCATTTCTTTGTCTTTAATACTATGATACATTTCCCTTGTATCACCCCTGGTCATATTCACAACTTCCCCTAGATTAAGTCCATTTGGCCAACAGAGAAATGGAAGCCTTAGAGATATAGCAACATTTGTCCCTGGCTAAACAATTAGTAAAGGGTGAAGGTGGGATTTGAATCCAGACATGCTGATGCTTCGACTCCTGTGTCCAGACTCTGGTCTTTCCTCCCTCCCCACTGATGAGAACCAACGACCATCTGGGACAGAGCTGTGCTTATTATGATCCCCGTGGGCATCACTTGGGGCCAGTCCTCCTGTCAGGTAGTCCCTGCTGCCGCAGTTCCCTTTTGTAGGTTTACTCCCCATTGTCCCTGCCAGCCCATCATTGGGTCCTCAGTCCTTCTTATGGCCTTGACACAGGACGGGACATAATTTTTTGATGCTATCTTCTATAGCCACTGTCACATGATGATAGAACTATAAGCTTCCTTATATATTGCAAGGACACCTTCCATTTGCCAAATACCTCATAATCAATACAAAGTCATGCCATGATTATTTCATGAATCATTCCAGTGGCCCTGTGCTGCACAAAGAAACAGAGAGGTCAAGTAATATTCTCAGTGCAACACAGCCCCATTAATAACTGAATCAGGACTAGAAACCAAACCTGTTGACTCCAAGCCTGATGATTTTTCCTTTATTCAGTCTGTTTTTTAGATAAGAGAACTGAAGTCCACAGAAGTGAAGAGGCTACTTAAGGTCACATAGCATGTTAGCTCTAAAAGGCTGGAACTAGACCTGATTCCTCTAATTCCCTGGCTCCCCTCCAGAAAGAACAAACAGAGCGTGAATGAATCAAGAAAATCCACATTACGGCATGTGGATCCTTCTGGATCCTGGAGTTCACCCAGCTGGGTGAAATCCACAGAGTTGGTGCCTCCACCAGGGCCTCCAGGGATGGGCTGAAGGGCCAAAGGACAGCAAGCAGGCAGCTGGGAGCATAGCATTGAGGCTTAAAGAGGTGTCCACCTCCCGCTGCCCACAGCAGAACAGGGGCATGGTCAGCAATGCTACCCTCTACCCCTGACTGTCGTCTCCACAGTAGCACCCTTCAGAAATTGGTTATGAGTGGAGTGTCTGGTAGTGGCTGGTGCTGCCATTCACCAGTGAGGAGACCAGGATCTCATTGCCCAAAGGAAGGCCAGGGCTCAATCAACTAGTCAAGGCAAATCCTAAGGATTTGATGTGAATACCAAGGATGGAAAGGAGAGGGGAGGAAAGTGCCTACTGTGTGTACTACCTGTTCTCTCATTTAATTCTTCACCTCAACCTGGAAGACAGATGAGCTAAACCTTGGTGCATCATTGTACCGAAGTATGGCGTGCCCAGTGTGCCATTGTACCTTGATACGGTGTGCTCAACCCAAGGACCACGAGGTTTCCACTCCACTACCTGCTCCTAACTGGGAAAGTGCTCTTGGGTTTACCAATGAGTGAAGACTTCAGCCTGGTTCATGATCTCTGCAGTGATTTTGAACACATTCTGGGATCAGTGGAGAAGCCAGTTTTGGAGGAGTCATCTGAAGCATCTCTATCATCTAGTGTCCCTTCTCATTGAGAAAGCTCTGTTTCAGGATTGGGGACCCAAAGTCAAGGCCCAAAGGCCGAGTATGGATAAATTGCACCGTGGGTTCAGATATGAGAGATGCACAGTTCCCTCTCTTCCTCCTTCACTCCACCCCCTCTTCCTTCCCTTGCTTCTTCTTTCCCCTCTTGCCTCACTTCTTTCTTCCCTGCCTGCCTTCCTTTCTTCCTTCCATCAAACATTAAATTGAACTCAATGATGCACCAGAAATTGCCTTTCCAGAGCTTAAAGCTTGATAAGGGATATAGTTATCCCTCTAATAATCGCAATACAGAAATTATTACAAATTGGGACAGGACAGTTAAGCAAAACACTGGATGAAACACAATGGGGGGGTCTGATCTCATCTTGGGGTGTCAAGAGAAGCTTGGTGTTTGTCCTGAGACCTAAAGGATGGAGTCGGAGAAGGGCATTGTACCCAGAAGCCTTCTTCCTAGAAAACAGAAAGAAAGCCAGAGCAGCTAGAACTCAGAGAGAGCTGGGGGTGAGACCAAGCTGAGCCTCCAGGGCCAGGCTGAGGTGTTTGGATCCCATCCCAAGTGCAGTGAAGGGTTATGAAAGTTCTCCGCCAGGGAGTAGCTGAACCAGATGTGCAGTGTAAAAAGATCTCTCTGGGGGATAAGGAAAGTGGAGGACATGGGAACAGAGTTGATATCTTACATACAACCAGTTAGGAGGCTGATTGCAGAATCCTAGGTGAACCCAACAGTGGTGGGACCCTGCCTCCTTAGTGGGTCAAAGAGCCTCAGGCCCTGCTGGGGAGCTCCAGGGAGAGGTTCAGGGATGAGCTGCAAGGATACTCGCAGGCAATGTAGGCAGGAGTTTCTTTAGGATCATTTCCCCACCAGACATGTTCAGAAGAAAAGCAGCGAATCTCCCCTTTCCCAGGCAGGAATCCTGCAGGATGGACCAGAGTCATGGTATAAAGGGTACAGGCATTGCAAGGAAGGTGGTCCTAGTGCACCCAGGGACTGAAAAGGAATTGCACTCTATTCCTAGGAGCATCTTGGAGCCCAGGCAGTTCATTCCAAGTGGGACCCCAAGAGAAAGGTCAGTAGAGACCTTATCTGCTTTCAGGCCAGACTTAGAGGTGCAGCTTCATCTAGTGATAGTGGGTGGGGGGAGTTGGGGGTCTCCAGCCCAGTATCTTCTCCACAGGGGGCAAAGAAACTGAGACAACAGCCATGACCCAGAAAGAGGTCACTCACATAACATCCATGTTGGCTCAGAATGGAGAAAAGGAGGAATGAAAGAATGAAAAGGAGGCAGGGAGGAGTTCTAGAGGGGAGCAGCCTCTATGCTTTTGCCTGGGGAAGAAGAGAGAGGTTTGCTAAGGGCTGTAGCCTGTGTTTAGAAGGCACTTGCTCCAGGACAGGGCAGGGTGTAGCCTCCACCTTGAGCCATAGGGCTGCTGTCCCTATGGTCATGGGGCAACCCAGGCTGGAAATGGAAAATGGAAATGGGTGTGTGTTTGGGGAAATATATGGACACAAGAATCCCACAGAGCATTACCAGGGCTAGAATACAAGTGTACCCAGGAACAAATGAATGAGGTGTTTAGACTGGAGTGGCAGGCAGCGAGGGGGTTCTGAGAAGGCTGCAGGGAGAAACAATAGTTGGAACAAGTTTCCAAAGATGGAGGGGAGGTCATTCATTGAAGAGGAAGGGAGGAGGCAGGAAAGGTACCCAAGGTGGGAGGAACCTGATCAATGTCCAAAAGCCCTTGAAGGGCTGGGGATCAGGCACCACGGCTCCTGCTTGATAGATGGATTCCCGTGGCGGTACCATCGCTGCTCACCTCCTTCTCACTCTGAAGGAGAAACTCGACTTCTCTTGAACCCCAGCAGGGTCCTACTCTCTAGCCTAGGATGTCTCAGGACCTTTGCAAGTCACCTAAGCATGGAGGTCTTATTTCATGGATGAAGAAACTGAGGCCCAGAGAAGTGCAGGGTCTAGCTGAAGTTTGCACAGCAGCCAATAGAAGAGCCAGGGCCAGAACTCAGGACCTCTGCCGACCAGTCCTTTTGCTGATTGGGTGGCACAACTATGTGCGGGAGGCAGGGACTGGCTGGGGGATACAAAGCCTCAGATGAGTGAGTGGCAGGTCATCTCTCAGTGATAATCACTATGGAAACAAGTGGTAGAGACAGATTGGGGCCTTGAAGTCAGGGATCAATTTTTTTTAATTCATGATTTCACATTTTGCCAGAGGAAGATGGTTTGTGTTGCTAAAATGTAATTCAAGTTAGGCAGTTATGGAGGCAAAGGCTGTATGTCACTTCATCAGCAGAGCAACAAAAGCCAGTTGCCACCCCAGTTTTAGATACCGAGCTCTGTGTCACAGGGCTGACCTCAAAACTCCACGGAGGTCCTCACTCTTGCTGTTTCCAGACCTGGGCTCCCCCCAGTAATCATCGGTATTGGTCTATCTGCCTTTACCCCTTAGGAAAAAGAAAAAGGCCAGAAGAGAAGGTTGATGTTACAATGTAGAAACCACAGAATGAGGACATTTCAGAAGCATTTCTTCCTCCCAAAGTCTCAAGACGTTAAGTTTGCAAGAGCTCTTAGAGGGTATACATTCCAACCTTTTCAATCTTACAAACAAAATCTCATTTGAACTCATGCAACAATGAGGCAGGTACTGTCCCTATTTTATGCATGTGAAAACTAAAACCCAAAAGGAGAATATAGTATAGGGTCATACAATGAGGAAATGATAGAATGGACCTTTTGAATTCTAGACCACTCTTTTATTCCTTTATCACTCAATATAGTAGAAATCAAAGGTATTGGTCTATCTGTCTTTACCCCTTAGGAAAAAAAAAAGGCCAGAAGAGAAGGTTGATGTTACACTGTAGAAACCACAGAATGAGGACAGAAATCACCAATTCCCCACATGCCCTCATGTTCCCACTTCATCTTTGAACACTCCACACCCTGCATTCCAGGAGAGAAACATAATGGGGGAGACAGAAGAAATTAATAGAGAATTTGAGTGGGCGACATTCATTTGCAAAGTACTTTACAGTTTGCAGAATGCTTCCCACTCCCCTCCATTTCATCCACAAAACAACCTTGCCCAGTAAGAGAATGTGGAAGTGCCAGTGCCCCGATTTATAGATGGGAGGAGGTTAGCAGACTTGGATTTAAATCTAAACCCCCTAACACCAAATCCTGTGATTTTCCTATTTATATCGCCTTTTTTCTGTGCATGAATGAAAATATCAGGGAAAAAAGCCAACATTCACTGAATGATAATTTTGAAAATGATAAAATAATCACAGCATTGCCTTTCATTGAGTATCCACTAAACACACCCAGCCCTGTGCAACATGTGTTACATGTGCATATGTGTCTCACTTGACTCACACACCACCTTGACAGGTGGATGTTATTATCCCCATTTTATTGATGAGGACACTGAGGCTCAGTGAATTAAGTCCTTGCAGTTGCTTCATCTGATTCACTCTCAGACTATCTTGTTCCCTTGTAATTTCGTTATTTTTGACTATAAGTTACTCATTTTATTGGAAATTTATTTGTGGAAACTACTTGCGTCTGAGAATGAAGGTGGGTCCTCGACAGGATTTGTGTTAGCTTTTGACAACCCAAGTTACTCCAAATGAAATTCTTGTCTTGAGGTCTTCAGATCACCCGGGTGGTATAAATTCAGTCTGAAGACCTGTATAAAAACTTGCTGATGACTCTAAATTTTCAGCGGCAATTTATCAACTGCTTCCACTCAGTGCCTATGTTTCAGATTGTTTATTTCCTTTACACTTCCCATGAGGAGATAAGATCTGGTTCATCCTTACCCTGAGAGTGTGATCCTGTGAGGTGTGAGCTGTCCAGAGAGAGGAGCTCCTATTAGACTACCCAGCCCTGGGCAGAGACAGCAGGAAAAAAAGCACCGGCTTAGAATGAAACTTCTGTATGTCATTAACCTCAAGGAGGAGCCCTGATGATGAGAAATGCAATGAAGTATCCAGGGCACAGAGAGAACACTGGCACTCAGAGGGAGAGGCAGACAGGTGACAGCGGGGAGAAGTGGAGAACGAAGGCTGGCCTGAGGCAAGAAGGTAAGGCTGAAGAGGAGATCTTGTGGGGAGAGAAAGGAGAGTCAGAGGAGTGCCAAGAGAACAGAGTTCTAGCAGGTGTGTGACTGTGGGCTATTCTCTCTTGGAGCCACACTTGCTTTACTGTGACAAATGGAAACATTTCTGCCCTGCCTGCTCCCCAGGGTTGCCTGGGGGAGAGATGTCCTGAGGATGAGATGAGCTAACAGTGTTGAATGTCCTTTGTACTCAGAAAGTGCAATTGGACTCAAGGCTATTGTCATTGTCACCTCTGTTCCTCTTAGCCATGTTCCATTTCTCCGGAGAAGCATGATGGAGGCAGATCTGGTCTGATCTCCACTACCGCATAAAATGGACTGGCGAGGCAGCCACCCCTTTTGCTACCCCAGCCCTCCTTGAGTCTCTCCTGAAGCTGAACATTTGAGTTCCCCAATAGAACCAGTCCACTGTGCTCCCAATCCACAAGAACTTCCGTCCCAGCTCTTCAGGGTTGAGCCTACACCTACTTTTCCAAATACAATCCTGTGTGGTTGTTGCTGCCTACCTCAGGGCAACTCCTAGAAGACAGCTGACTCCAGAGGCAGCCAGCTTGGCTTGAAAGCTCAAGGTGCCACCTACCCACCATGAGGTCTTGAACTCAGTCACTTACCATCCTTGAATCTCAGTTTCCCCATCTTAGAAAGGAGGATTATGATGTCCATTTCACAGAATTGTCAGATGAATGAGATGAGTAACACATTCACAAACTCAAAGCTCAGCACTGGTGCAAGGGCTTATCCCATTTTTGGTGGTTTCAGGATTGGTGGGTTCACTGGCACAGGACAGATCTGAGAGTGTGAATCTGGAGGGCTGTTAACTCAGAGGGACTATGGAGATAACAGGCTTGGCAGAAGATAAATTCAGGACCAGAAAAATTATTTTAGAGAACAAATGCAAAGGGCAAGGAAAATGAAAACGAGAGAATAGGCAGCAAAGTTGCTAATCTAGACCCAAAGCCCGAGGGTCAGATGTGGCAAACAGATAAGGAGGGGCAGATCAGAGCTAAAATGGCAGATGCCGTCTGAGCCTTGAGTTTCTGTATTTAAGTCGCACGTGGCTCCTGTACCAGGGGCCACTGCACTGGCCTACGTGAATCCTGTGAAGTTTCTCTAGGTCTGTGTGGGTCTTCCTGAAAGGTTAGCAACAAGCAGCTTTATGCTCTGACTCAGCTCCTCATGAAAAAAAATTGATCCGCTTTCCAACAATTTGCTTAGATCTAGAGTCCGCCTCTGATCAGAGCATCAGCCAGTCTCAGGAAACACTAAAGCAGGCCCTGAGAAGTGGAATTCATGCCCCACTGCCTGCAAGTCTCAAAGTGGACAAGACAATGAGATTAAAACATAAAGACCCATAAAAGTGTTGACAGGGACATCCCGTTCATGGTGCTTGGGAGGCATCCCCCAACAGGAAGGATGAAAGTCAGAGCCCGGGCAACCCCTTGGGGTCCCCTTCCACTGTGGGAGCTTTTCTGTCCTTTCAATAAATCCTGCCTTATCACAAGAAAAGAAAGTCAGAGACCATTAGACCTTAGCATACGACACGCCACTGGGCAGGTGGATCATTAACTGTGATTAAGGTGTAGCACACCTTCTAAGTGGTAAGTGGGAGGAAGGGACCGTATCCCATTACTGGTCCCTTTGGTCTCCACAGGTCACAGTCGAGGTAGCTGCATCAGCCCAAGTTCCTGCACACAGACTGCATAATTACATGGAATCTCTTATTCAGAGATATTAAAAAGGTTGGTGGTATCTGTCCTTTTTTTTTGAGTCTGAGTTTCATTCTGTTGCCCAGGCTGGAGTGCAGTGGTACCCTCATGGCTACCCCAGCATCAGCCCGCTGGGTTCAGGTGATCCTTCTACCGCAGCCTTCCAAGTAGCCAAAACTATAGGCACATGCTACCACGACAGGTTAATTTTTGACTTATTGTAAAGATGAGGTCCTGCCAAGTTACCCAGGCTGTTCTCGAACCTGTGGGCTCAGACAGTCCCCCACCTCAGCCTCCCAAAGTGCTGGGATTACAGGCTTGAACCACTGTGCCCAACCCCTCTCACCATGGGTGAGAGAAGATGGGACAGGGGCCCAGGATCGGTGGGACGTCACAGCACTGTCCACCACAGCAGAAGTGCTAAGGTTTATTTGACTGCCAAAAGGAGGTAGAAACTGTTCAGCTTGGCCTTGAATCAGAAGAGGTCTTACCTACAAATAAAGACCTATTAGAACTATGAGCAACAAGACATAGTCATTCATTTATTTGATCCTGTGTTGATTCGTTTAACAATCAGCAAATAGCCACTGTGTGCCAGGCACAGTGCTCAACGCTGTGAGTTCACACAGAAATGAACAAGACATTTACCTGTCCTCCAGAATCTCATAGTCTAGTGAGGCTCACCCCAGCTGGCAGGGGAGGGAGTGGGGCGTGAAAGAAAAGCTCTCCTCTCCGGGGAATCTAAACCGAGTGTCAAAATGAAGGCAAAACACACTAAAAACAGACAATTCCATGTGGGGCCACTGGCAAGGCTGGACAGGAAGCCAAGGTACATGGACACAGCTGGCACAGACGGGCTTACCTAGAGGAAAGTGGGTGGAGAGAGGGCTAGGAAAGCAGACTTCAACCAAGACCAGAGAGAGTCCAGAAGGTGAAGGAGGGCATGTGTGTGGTGGGTTGGGGGAAGGGGAGGGAGATGGGGCACATGTTCCTCTCCACCCACATCATTGTGATCCCTGACCCATCTTCCCCTGCACCCACACCCCGAGATTATTATAGGATAAAGTTCTGACTTCCACTGAATGAAGGAGGAGCATGGAAGCTTCAGAACTCTGGTTGAACATGAAATAAGAAAGGACATGAAAATCCGAGGTGTAGATTGTAAAGCAATTCACGGTTCTATCTGCCCCATAGCCAGGTAAACATCACATATTTTTAATCAAGGTGGAAAGCAAAATCCAGGGAAAACTATTAGCACCATCTCATACCGAGACCTGTCTTTGCCACGTCAGATTGTGCCTTCCTTCCCTCTGGGCATTAGTAGTGAGGATGTTGCCTATCTGTGAAGGTATAAACAGATTTTTCAGGAAAAGGAGCACAGCTCTACTGGTCTTTTATTCTAATTACTGCTCTGAATGGGGCTTCTACTTAGGCCTTAAAGATTCCAACATTGACAGTAAACTAAATTACAATGAACGAAATGCTCTAATAAAGCTTATGTACAAGGTGCTATGAGAACATGGAAGAGAACTGCATAAAGGTATAACTTAACCAGGGGAAAGGCACCATAGAAGTGGGTTTTATTTGATCTGGGTTTTGAAGGCTGAATAGGAGTTCATGAAAGGATGAAGGTACACACTAGATCTGGGGAGTGGATAGCAGTCCAGTAGCTCAGGATCCCTTGAGGATGAAGAGGGATGAATTTTCTATCCATCCTTTAAAGAGATTAACCTTAAAAATATTTGGAGGGCCTTAAAACACAAAGATAAGTTGTGTTTGATTTTATTTTCTAGACAAAGGGGACTACCATAGGCTGCTAATTTTCTTTCTTTGGATGGGGCTGTTCTAAGTCACATGTGATGTGTTTTTGCCACTCTTAAATATTTTCAGTTTCCCAAGGCTTTAAATATGAATTAAGATTATAACTAATATCTGTTGGACACTATTATTATTTCCATTTTGCAGAATGGGATGTGGAGACTGAAAGATATGTGAGGTCCCTTGCCCCAATCTTAAAGTCTGTTAAGTGGCAGAATCAGGATTTGAATCCAGGGCCATCTGACTTCATCTGACTTCCACCCTCCTGAACTGGATAAGTGCTAAGGCTAGACTCTGATGGGGCAGAAGGGAACACTCAGCTTTGGGAGGAAGAACAGAGGTGACTGATAACCTTTAAGCTGAACTCGACCTCTGCCGTCTCCAGGCCACTTTACCTCCATCTCCTCTTCATCTGGAGAAACAGACTCAACACTCTGAGTCCCGCTCAGAACTACAGTGCTCCAAAGAGTCTGGCTACAGTGAGGGGGGTGAGGCTCCCACAGAAGACTCATCTTGTCAGTGGAGACTTTAGAGATGGCATGTGGTCTGGCCCTCTAAAGAACTGGCCAGAGATCACACAACCGTGGGCTTAGAGAGTTGAAAGGGACCTTAAGGTCACCTAATCCTCCAGATGGAAGGTTCCTGCCCTGGGATGCCTACTCCCGCCAGGATCACAGGCTCAAACCTCAAACACCACCTGGCCTCTGACCACATGGTGCTGTGGCTGCAAATACTCCGTCTGTGCTGCACAGACATGGCATGAGGGCTGGCCCTGGCTTTAGAAAATCCCGGAGTCCAGGACCTGTCCTAGTTCCCCTGCTTACTAGCTGTGGACTTTGGGCGTCCATAAGGAAGGACTGTCAATGTCTACTGCACATGGTGATTTGGAAGATTAGACAAAACAAGAGAGGGGAGAGCAAACTGCAAAAAAATATATGTACCAGGGTAAAGGAGGATCAAGAGGAAGACAATAACTTTCAGCAGAGATTGGCAGACGTCTTGTGTGAGGGCCAGAGAGTAAATCTCTTAGGTTTGCAGGTCAAAGGTCTTTGTCTCAACTACTAATTCTGCCAGCAGCACAGACGATATATAAACACATGCCTTTTTGAATGGGCAGTTACATTTGTATTTCATATAACATTCATGTGGCATCAAATATTCTTCTTCTGATTTTTCTCAACTATTTAAAAATGTAAAAGTAGGTTCTCCTCTCCCCAGTGGTAGGTGGTGGAGGCTTTGTCAAAGATGAGTTGGTTGAGAAATTGAGGTTTTGCTTCTGGTATCATTGAGCAACTTTTAATGCATTTATTGGCTGTTAACTTTTATTATTTTTTTACATGTCTGCTCAAGTCTTTTGCTCATCTTTTTATTGGATTTTTTGGTAATTGATTTGTAGGAGTTCTTTACACATTCTGGAAACAAATTGTATATATGTATTGTTAATTTTTCCTCTAAGTCTATGGCTTGAATTTTCATTTTTCAAATGGCATCTTTTGATGAGTAAAAATTTTAAATTTGTGTGAAGTTTCCATTTATCATTTTTTTTTTCTTTTAAGGGTGATGCTATTTGCTTTCTAAGAAGTCTTTGTCTTTATTTTTTCTCTAGATGCTTTATTGTTCAGCTTTTAGATTAAGGTCTACAATCCATCTTGAGAAAATATTTATGTATGGTGCAAAGTTAAAGTTTATCTTTTAAAGCTATGCTTTTTTTTTTTTTAGTTTTTCAGGCTGCTAGAACAAAATCATGTAGACTGGGTGGTTTATAAACAAAATAAATTTATTTCCCATAGTTCTTGAGGCTGGAATTCAAGATCAAAGCACTGGCAGATTTGATGTCTGGTGAGGGAATCGCTTTCCATAGATGGCACCTTCTTGCTGTAATCTTGCATGATGAAAAGGGTGAAGGATTTCTCTGAGGTATCTTTTATGAGGTTACTAATCCTATTTATGAGAGTTTCACATTCACGATCTAATCACTTCCCAAAAGGTCTACCTCCTAATCTTGGTGATTGGGATTTCAACACATGGATTTTGGGAGGCACAAACATTCAGACCACAGCAGATATCCACTTTTTTCCAAAGTCATTTGTTGAAAATGCTTTCCTTTCTCCACTCAATTGTTCTGGAAACTTTATCAAAAATGGTTTGATCATGATGTGTGGCTCTTTCTTCTCTCTATGCTATTTTGGTGATATATTTGTAGATCATATGCCAATACCACACTGTGTTGATTGCTGTAAATTTATAGTAATCTTGGAAGCAGAAATATAAGTCTTCCAGCTTTATTTCTCTTTCTCAGGAATTTTAGTTCTTTGCATTTCCATATAAAGTTTAGAATTAGCCCTCGTTTCTACAAAAAAACTTGGCTGAGTTTTAAATAGCAATTTCTTCGACTCTATAGATCAATTCAGAAAGAACTGACAACGCTGTTTTTCAATCAATGCATGTAGTGTAACTGCCCATTTATTCAAGTGTTCCTTATTTTTTCTCAGTAGTATTTTGTCATTTTCATGCCATAGAAGTTGTATTCCTTGCATTAAGTTTATTCCTACATGTTTTAAGTTTTTTGATGCTATTGTGAATCTACCCCATTCTTTATAGAATGTATTTTATTCCTCTTCTTGAGGTGAGTTTAGAATGATTCATAATTTTAAAAACATCAGCCAGATACAATTGTTTAGTCTCCATTGCTATGGTCATTTGTCTGTTTTCATTTGTGTTGAAGTAGTGTGGTGCAGTGAGGTGTAACAGACTTTGGAGCCCTTACGTTCCAAATTTAAATTTCTGTCCTGTCACTTATTCTCACTTACTAGCTATGTAAATTAGTCAAGCCACTTAAACTCTCTGAGTCTTAGTTTTTCTGTCAGTAGATTGGGGATAATAGTATTTATTGGCCGGGCTCGGTGGCTCAGCCTGTAATCCCGCGCTGAGGTGAGTGGATTGCCTGAGCAACTTGGCGAGACCTCATCTCTACAACAAATCAAAAAAAAAAAAAAAAATTAGCTGGGCATGGTAGCACGCACCTGTAGTTCCAGCTACTTGGAAGGCTGAGGCGGAAGGATCGCCGGAATCCAGCAGGTCGAGGCTGCAGTGGCCGGGAGCGGCCACTGCACTCCAGTCTGGGTGACAGAGTGAGACTCCAACTAAAAAAAAAAAAAAAATAGTATTTATTTTGTCTAGTTGGTATATTATCCAACAGAATACAATGTTATTCAAACTTGAGTAATAATGTGTGGATAACCCTCTTCCTGTAGAAATTTTTGCAGCAATTTTATTTTGGGATTGATAGTATACATGTCATAAAATATTTGAAAACATAAAAGGGCATATGATGAAAAGTAAGTCTCCTTCTCATTCCTGACCCTCATTTGCTCAGTTGTCCTCCCAGTGGCAACCACTGCTATCATCTTTTGGTATATATGCAAAGCTATTCTATCTTAATGAAAGTATACATTGATATACACTCTTTTTTAGATGCACAAACTGTAGCATATTCTTAATATTGTTTGGCACCTTACATTTTAAAAATGTTAACCATGTCTTGGAAGAGATCCCATGGATCTCTTTTCAAATAAAAAAAATTCCGTGGGCACTTCTTATAATGTTATGTTTAAATTCTTACATTCCTTGGCCAATAAAGAAAGCTCCAGCTTTGGCTTCTGCCCTTTGAAAACAATTTTGGTTCTCCAGTATCTAGACTGTCCATCTGCATGAAATTGGGCTGAGTGAGGGAGAGTAGAAAGTGCATACCTTGTTTTCCAACCCTTATCAGAGCGAATTACGGAGAAAAATCTTTTCAGAGAGAAAGAAACTATGTGTTCAGCATTCACTTTATGGGTCCAGAATACAGGTGGTGGGGGAAGAGACTGACTGAAAAAACTTTAGGGGGAAGGGCGAAGTGTAGAGGATACAGGGGATGGGGTGATTGTGTGAGCTCTTGGAGATGGAATAATGAATAGGAGGGATGTCTTCTGAGGTGGTAAGGTGAGAAGTTCACCGGTTTTGAGATATTAATGAACAGGAGAAGCCAATCAGTTTTTAAATAAGTGTAGAGAAGTTCTTTGTGGATATCTTTATGTTTTTCAAAACCAAAAAGCCTTGGGCAAAGACTGGAATTGAGGTTTGCACTGGGATTCTTTGAATCTGGCACCACTGTGAGACTGAAACACATGGGATTACACTTCATAGGGTTACACTTAAACATATACAAATAAAAGTAGATATAGACCAACACATGCAGATGTAGACCAATACAATTTAAATTAATGATCTTCAATAAACTAGATGAGTGAAGTTTTACTCAAATAAATGTACTAATGTTGTATTTAATAGTTGAAATATATTGAAATGACATGTTTTACTTGATTTAATTCTTTAATTTAAAGCATAATGGATCATCATTTGCGTCATTGTAATTATCTTTGCCATGATTTTTCCTATTAAATAATAACTTAATTATTAATCTATTGCTTTGATAAGGTGATCAATTTTTGATAATCTTCAACATACAATAGAGAAAAATTGAAAAAAATCTGTTCAAAAAAGGTTTTTATTATGTATTTTTAATTCACTTAAAGCTAAATGTTGCAATTTGGCATGAACAAAAGATAACTCCAGCAATATATCATTCCTAAGTGTGAATCTGTGACTACTGACAGCTTTGACTATATTACTGAGTGTTGTGTGATATTTCAACTCTTCCACCACTTTTATCTTTTAAATTGCTTCAAAATTTTTGCTTTTACAGTATCCTGTAAGGCTATTTATTTTTAATTTAATGAGGGGGTCTAATGCCTCCTCCTCTGTTTTCATATTAACTCTTGACAATTAACCTAATACTTTATTTCATTACAAAATGAAGATTTTATGTTAAAGTCTCAGTTTCTAAAAACAAACATTTTAGAAACTAAAGTCTTATTCTATGACTATGTCTTTCAAGTACAAATTATGACTGCAATATCAGGTTTTGCCTTTATACCGAATACAAGAATTAAGGATGACTTCAAAGGCAGATGTGGGCTGATTGCTGTCATTTGGACATTAGGAAATGCCAACCCAGAGGAGGCCGGATGTGCTTATCAACACGCTGCAAGTTAAACACTGTCACTCTGGGAAATTGCTTGGAGGCCAAAGTAGTTGCAAAAAAACAAAAGATCTGAAAGTAAGAAACAGTTTCTGATTTAAAGAAGACATTCTGATGATCTAGAATGTGGCATACTGAAACTTTGCAGATTATTTTAAAAATAAAAACATAAAATTATAAAAAATATTTTCAAGACTTTGCAGATTGTAATGTATCAAAAGGGGTCCTAAGGTGCCAATTTGAGAACCTCAGACAATGCTTTCAAAGTATCTAGCTTTCTGTTTATTACTCAGTAAGCATTTATCAATTAATATTGCTATAGTTTGAAAGCAGCTGTTTTCTTTTCTTTTTCTTCTTCTTCTTTTTTTTTTTTTTGAGTTGGAGTCTTATTCCGTCGCACAGGCTGGAGTGTAGTGGCATACTCACGGCCACCCCAGCGTCGACCTGCTGGGCTCAGGCGAACCTTCCACCTCATCCTTCCAAGTAGCTGAAACTACACACACGTGCTACAACGCCTGGCTAATTTTTGATTTATTATGGAGATGAGGGCTCGCCAAGTTGCCCAGGCTGGTCTTGAACCACGGGCTCTGGCAATCCACTTGCCTCAGCTTCCCAAAGTGCTAGGATTACAGGCTGAGCCACTGAACCTAGCCAACTGTTTTCTTAACCATTTGTTGAATTACTACTTATGCAGTTATGAGAGGGGATTACAGAATATTCAGGAAGACACATTGACCACTGAATAATTTGGGTCTAGTAAAATACAAAGGGGATAATTTTATTTATTTATTCATTCATTTATTCACTCACTCATTCATTCATAAGATATGGGATACAATTCAGGATAAGGTAGATAAGTGGTCATCATACAGGTAAAG
This sequence comes from Tarsius wallacei, assembly GCA_963574415.1. NCBI lineage: Eukaryota > Metazoa > Chordata > Mammalia > Primates > Tarsiidae > Tarsius > Tarsius wallacei. The sequence continues at coordinate 486 of CAUYQG010279710.1, read as the reverse complement.
TTTGGGCTTCCATTTGGTCCCTACTTTGCCTGGTTTGAGATTAGGTACCCTTTATTGATGTTACGTACCTCCCCCCTCCTCCACACTGTCCTGCTACTGCCAGGCCCTTTCTTATAGTATTATGATAAATGTTCAGTGTCTGCTTATGAGTGAGAACATGTGGTATTCAGTTCTTTGTTTCTGTGACAGATCACTGAGTATGATAGACTTTAAATCCATCCAAGTTGCTGCTAAGTCCATATTTTGTCCTTCTTTATGGCTGTGTAATAGTCCATTGTGTATATATACCATATTTTTAAATCCAGTACACTTTCGATGAGCAGCACGGCTGGTTCCATGTTTTTGCTATTGTGAATAATGCTGCAATAAACATGTGTGTGCAGGTATCTTTTTCATAGAATGATTTGAGTTCCTTTGGGTATATTCCCAGAAGTGGGATTGCTGGGTTATATGAGGGCCTATCATTGTACTTTTTTGTTGGGTTGA
>CAUYQG010279709.1:0-11492 GCA_963574415.1 Tarsius wallacei | reverse complement strand
CTCGCTGAACGCTGTGGGGTCCTTCGCGCGGGCGCCGAGCAGGTCGCCTCTGCGTTGGCGGTGAGCGGCCACTGCTATCCGGTTTGGGCTACAGAGTCAGACTCCAAATAAAAAAAAAAAAAAAAAAAAAAAATAGTCATCTCTGCATTCCCAGGGCCCGGTGTCCCCAACACGCAGTCCAGCCCAGGGCTCAGAGCCCTCCCATGGACGCCAGGCTCCTTGGGCAGCACACAGGGACCACCTCCCCTTACCCTTGGCCTACACTGTCACTCCCTTCTGAGTCACCCTCCCTCACGGCTTGTGTCTGCCCACAATGTTCCCTCTCCCAGGTGTCCTCCCCCTCACTGGTGACCTCCCCCTTTGCCTCTGTGTATCAGACAGATTCCTACTCCTCCCTGCTGGAGACTCTGCACAAGCCTCTTGCAGGGAGCTTTCCCTGATTTCCCTCAGGCTAAGAGTCCTCTCAAGACCCTATTCTGCCAAGAACCATTCTGTGGCCGGCTGGTTGTCTCCCCCATGGGTCTGTGGGCTATCTGCAGGGTGGTTGTTCCTCAGTGTCCCCAAGGCCTGACAAGACCTGAGTGAGGGCCTGTGGGAGGTCAGGGAGCACCGCAGGCTCTGGAAGTCACACGCAGTGTCACAAGGACACAAAGTATGCGTAGGAGAGAGAGCCAAAATGAGTCTGGAGCGGGGGCACGTCCAGATCCCAGGGCTGGCTGAGAGGGCAATGGAAGACAGGGCAGGGTTTGCAGCAGAAGAGCAGGGACCGTGTAGAAGAAGCCCCCGGCGTAAAGCTCCTTGGAGACCAGCAGGCCGGTGGATTAAGACTGGGCAGTGGCTGAGGGGATGGGGAAAAGGGACCGGCTGGAGACAGGCAAGGGGAGCGAGGCCCAGGCTTGGAGCTGATTGTTTGTGGGCAGTAAGGGAGAGGGAGGAGATGGCTCCCGGAGCAGCTCCCTGGTCTCTAGGGAGAGAGGGAGGAAGCTGGCAGCCAGCTCGGACACCAGTTACCTTGGACACAAACAAGCCCTGGGGACCCTGCCCCCTCCGGTGCGAGCTGCCGCCTCTGACAGCGGCCTCGGCAGCAGCCGGCAGCCCCCCACCCCGTCTTCCCCTGGGGTTGACTTGACGCTCTGCTGGCTCCAGGCCCACAGCTCCCTCCTGCAGTCAGCTCTCTGCCTGCCAGGAGGGGAGGGGAGGGGCGGCCGCAGGAGCCCTGCAGGGAGGAGGAAGGGAGGGAGGGAGGAAGCCAGCCTGGCAGACCCCAACCTAGGAGGAGGGAGAGCAGGAGAGAGGGTGTGGCAGACTAAAGAGGAGGAGACATGCATGTCACCCATCCCTGGAGATGCCAGATGCTGCCCCATCCACTTGCCAGCCCCCATTTTAGAGAAGGGGAAACTGAGGCCCAGAGATGGCAACTGCTTAGGGGCCCAGAACCCAGGTTTCTGCAAACTCACACCCTTCTGTTGGACACCCCAGCCTGAAGCAGCCACCTTCACCCTGATCTGGCAGGGATGAGGATAGAACACCCTAAGGGCCGCAGAGCAGAAGGCTGACCTGCACACTGAGCCCAAGGTTCAAGTCCCCCAAAGCACCAGTGGTACAGAGGGCCAACTAAAGGCAGGGACCGACTGAGCAAATCAAGACCTCTCTGATTTCTCCTTTGTAAAATGAGACTGACGACACCTCTCTGACAAGATGCCATCCATACATGGCAGGAATGGATGAGGACTCTGTGAACCCCAAAAAGCCAGGGAACCCAGATGAAAACCAGAAGCACTGGGTTCAAACCCCAGGCCCTCCCCCTCCTTGGGCCCCAGTTCCTTCAACTGCACGATGAGGGGAAGCCAATGGTCCTAAAAGGTGCCAGTGATCCTAAAGGCCCCATCCATCACCGAGAGCCAGTCGGAGGCACCCAACTGCCAAAGTTTTAAATTCTAGAGCAGAAACGCAACCCCCCACCCGCAGCCTATCTCCCCAGCTCCCAGAAGAGCACTTGAAGGCGCTCCTGCGGCCTGGCGCACTGTAGCCAAGCCCCCCGACCCCGACCCCTCGCCGCCCCAGCCGCAGACCTCCGACGGCGACCCTAGGGGGCAGTGTTGCCCCGAGCTTGGGCCGCCGCGGCCCCTACCCCCGCCCCAACGAGCGCCGGGAGAATGCCGGAGTTCTGGGAATGTCGGACGCCCCCCGCCCCCGCCCCCCGCACACGCCGCCCCCCGCTGCCGGCCCCAGCCCGGGGGCTCCCGCGCCGCGCGCCGCCCGCTCGGTGCGGACTCGCTGCCGGCTCCCCGCCTCTCCCCGGCAGAACGCGCTTCTCCCGGACAGCTTTTTGTTGGGGGGATTTTTTGCTGGGGGGGCTCAGGCTGCTCACGCGGACTGGGGTGTCTGAGCCGAGAGACCCGGGGGGGAGATGCGGGGGCCGAGGGGGCTCGTTCCTGCGAGGACCTGTCAGTGCCTCCCCGCCACCCCTTTATCCCTTGGCCATCCCTCCCCGACGCCTGACGGGCATCCATCCCGCAGCACCTTCCCCAGCTCCGTCTCCGGGGGCGCCCCCCCAGATCCGCCCGGCAGCCTCCCGGGGCGGGGAGCGGGGGCCGCGAGCCTAGCCTCGGCCTCGCCTTCGCCGACCGAAGCCCAGGCCCGGGGGCCGGGACGCAGCCCCGATCCGAGGGGTTGCCTCTGGGGGGGCGACTCGTGCTGCCCCCAGGCCGGGAGCCGTGAAGTCGGGGGCTGGAGTGAAGACGGTGAAGGGGAAACGGAGGGAAGCCCCATTCAAGTTGGGTCCAACGGTTTAAGGGGGGGAGAACGGGGGGGCGAAGAGGAAGAATTTAAAAGCCCCAAACCCACAAAGCAGACTTTTTAAAAAATCATAATTGAAAACATCTCGAAGTGAGGGGCCGCCAGGAGCGGGCCGGCTCCCCGCCCCCACCCCACGCCCCCCCCCCACTCCCCGGAGTCCGATGAAGTCATGATAAGTAGGCTGCAAAAAGACAAAAAAAAAGTGGGGGTGGGCTGGGGGGCTGGGGGCGCAGGGGTCCCGGGCTGGGGCCCCGCGGACACAGTTTGGATACTATGGTTACGCGATCCGACCCAAACAGCGAAGGCGGACAACAATAGCGGCCGCCAGAGGAGGAAATTCCTTCCGGGGTGGACGGCGCGGGGGGAGGGGCGCCTGGCTGGAACGCCGAGGCGGCGGCTCGGCCAATCAGCGCGCGGCCGCCGGCGGTTTCAAGGTGCCCCGCGCCGCGCGCCCCCACTCCTCCCCCCCGCCCCCCCTCCGCTCGGGCGCTGGAATTGCTGAGACGTTTCCCTGCACGCGCCCGGGTAACCCTGCGGGGGCTGCTGCCCAGGCCGATCTCCCCCTCACCCGGCCCCCCGGCCCCGGCACCCCAGTCCCCCCCTCCCCGGAGCCCACCGCCCGGGGAAGGCCGGGCGTTGCACTGCAGGAGCTGCTCGCGCTCGGGGGCGACGGTGGAAAAATCCCTACAAACCACCCCCTTTCTCTGGGTTTGGTTCCTGCACAAGCCTGTTTTCTATTTTAAAGCATGTCTCAAGGAAAAAAAAAACGAGAGAGGGAGAAGGAGAGGGAGAGCAAGGCCACCTCCAACTCTAGAAGCCTGGGAGGACCTGACCCCTGCTTCCCTGGTCTCGGAGGCTGTTATATAATAAGTTGGGTTATTGATATTGGCGGTCCTGCCGGGGCATCCGGGATGCAGAGGTCCAAGGGCAAAGCTGCCATTCAGAACCCCCCATCACCGCCACCAAGTTCATGCGACCCGCCTCGCGACGGGCTGGAGAAACCAGGGGCTCCCCTTAGCCGGCACCTGGCTTGTTTATGGGGCGCCCGGTGGGGTGGCTGTGCCCGTGTCCCACCCCCGCCTGCCTGGTGCTGCGCCCCAAGTCCACCTCCTTTAGAAGCCCCGGACTGGCTCCCAAGCCTCTTGCCTCGCGGCCAACCCCTCAACGGTGCCTCCTCGCTCTCCTGCTCGCCTGCCAACTACCCAGAGCCGGCATGCTGGGCACCGCATCGTCCCGTTCCTTTTTTAAGCTCCTGAACCAGGTTTCTGCTTTCTGATGCCTTCTGGGCACAGAGCAGCACTTCGATGAGGAGTACATGGCTTTTTATTCATTGCATATTAAGAGACACTTCTCTGGAAGGATCTAATGTTCAGAAAGTATTTCGCCTCTCCCACTCTGTCTCCCCCTCTTCATATATAATGGGGATAGCCCTAATTCTCCAGTTCCTCGTGTGTCTCTTTATAAATAAATAATGAGATTTTATCAATTATGCACGTACAGTATCTGCAAGCAGATTGCTATGTCTCTTGATGCTTACGTTTTGAAAAAAAGGGAAAAACCCTCCACACTGAAGCTGCGTTTTTTTTTTCCCCTTTCCCCCTGCATGCAAACAAAAACTTCAAGGGGCTATATGTCCTCCAAGGGGGGAGAGGAAGGCAGAACTGGGGAGACCATGGGGGGGGGAGGAAGTCAAGGGGCTCCTTTGCAGGTTTTCAAGGCAGCTGAAGGCAGATTTCAAGCCGGATTTCAAGTCGCCTGCTTCACGTTTGTGATTGAGCTGCCAGTCTGAAAACATACCAAGCTCGCTTGGGTATTTGTGCACTGGGAGGGATGGGCAGCTGTTAACAGTAAACAGGAAACCAGTGAGGAGAGAGCTGGCGACAGCCCAGTCCCTCTCTCAAACCCGTGCCCCTCCTCAGACCCCCTGAACCTGAGCTCTCAAAACACACTTGGTTTCTGGGCATCAACTCTTTCCTGAGTACCCAGCACAATTCCTGGCACATTGTAAGGGCTCCACAAATATTTGCACACTGAATGGATGGAGCACGGAAAACATAAGGGGTGGAGAATGGGCTAGGTCTTGGGGCCCCAGAACTGGGAGGCGCAGAAGTTGGAGCTGGTGGCTCAGCCTGTAATCCCGCGCCGTGGAGGCTGAGGTGAGGGACTGCCTGAGCCCGCAGGTTCGAGACTTGCCTGGGCAACTTGGTAAGACCTCATCTCTACAATAAATCAAAAAATTAGCCGGGTGTGGTAGCGCGCGCCTATAGTTCCAGCTACTTGGAAGGCTGAGGCGGAAGGATGGCCAGAGCCCAGCAGGTCGAGGCTGCGGTGGCCAGGAGTGGCCACTGCACTCCAGTCTGGGTGACAGAGTGAGACTCCAACTCAAAAAAAAAAAAGAAGTTGGAGCTTCATCCCTCAGACAGTGGGGGGGATCCTTGAAGTTTTCTGACCAAGGAAGTGACAGAGCAGAGCTGAGCATTAAACAGCTGAGAGAGACCATAAGGCAGTGAGAGGAGCAGACATACAAGGGACACAAGCAGTCAGTGTGGCCAGAGAGAAGAGGACACAGTGATGGGGGGCTGGGGGGAGGAATCTCAGAACCTTTAGCATAAGAAGAGGGAGTGGGTGGAGTCAGGGGTGAGCTATTTTTTTTTTTTTCCTTTTTTCTTTTTTTGTAGAGACAAGGTCTTGCTATGTTGCCCAGGCTGGTCTCGAACACCTAGCCTCAAGCAATCCTGCTTCAGCCTTCCAAGGTGTTGGGATTACAGGCGTGAGCCACCACACCCAGCCAGAGGTGGGCCTTGATTCAAAACATTCTGGTTCCAGTTCTGACCAGCAAGTCTGTGTGGAAACAGGGACAAGATGCGGGGACTCCACAGAACAGGCACCTTAGGCAGAAAATTTAAAAGGAGGGAAAAATAGAGACCCCAGAGGAGGCACGTAAAATTGTCCCTCCCTCAAGTCATCTGCCCAGTGAGGACTCAGAGACGCAGAGGCCGGGGAGCCGGGGTCCCACAGCAAGGCAGTGGCAGTGCTAACACACATTTTTTGCACTACTCCTGTTCTCAGGGGAGAAACAGTTTTCTCATCCAGCCTGGGGCAAACCGCGCTTCCTGACAAAAGGGTTAATTAAACTGGGTGTGTGTTGCGCAAGTTCAAAAATAATTTTTTTTTAAAGGGAGAAGTTCTGGATGCCATTTCTCCTGCCTGTGAGAGGTCTATATATCATTGAGGAGTTAAAACATAAAAATAAAACCGTGCTGGCTGTGGTTACCACAAAGCTATCAAGCTGGGTCTTGTTGCCGGAGCCCTGGCATCTGCTGTGTAATTTGGGGAGCAGGTTAGTCTCCCAACCATGGGTGGGGGTGGCGGGTGGGGGTGGCTGTCTGACTTCTCCCTCTGTATCCTGATTAGGAAGAACTGGGATCCCTTTCCATGCGTGTTAAAGAACACCTCTTGCGCTGGGGAAAGGCGAGGAGATGCAGACACCAGAGGCACTTGGGACCCGAGAGATGGGACTGGGATCTCACGTGAACTACACCTCTCAGAGAAGTCATGCCCTGCTCTGTGACCTTGAACAAGGCCCTCAGGTTACTAACTGGGGTGGGGGAAGCCTCTTTGAGCATCAAGGATTTTTCTTGTTCTGTGGTTCTGAGATACATGTCGGACAGGACCTCAGGGCTGTCTTCCCTTGTGGTCTGTTGGATGGAGCTCCTGCCGACATGCAGCCATCATGCCTGTATCCTGCCCCAATTCCAGTTGTGGGCCAAGATCCAGAAAAACAAACCACCTCCAGACCACAGAGGTCCCCAAATGACAGACATGCCCAGACTCCTAGACAGCATCCCCCACACACATGCAGCAAACCCTAGGGTCAGAAACTGTCGAGGTTGAGAAGTCACGGGGCCCAGCTGACCTGAGATGTACGTAGGCCCCCTGCAATATCCCAGGCTAGTGTTTGTTTAGCCCCTGCTTGAATGCCACAAGGGCCGGAAGCTCACTACCACCTATGACCTCTAGCCCAGTAGATCCTAACCACTACTGTTGGTGTCCACCAAGATGTCTGGCTAGCATGTCAAAAAGTCAGTATGTACCAAGACTGAACTCCTGTCTTGAACTCCTGATGTCAACAGACCTGCTCCCCCCTCCCCTCTTCCTCCTATGTCTTCTAGCTCAGAAAACTAGCACCACCAGCTAGAATCTCGGGAGTCGTTCTTGACTTCCCACTCCACCTCCAGTGAGCCAGTCTCCAAGTCCTAAGGTTCCACCTTCTCACTGGCTCTCCAGCATCCCACACTCACTCCTCTGCCCGATCGTCCTTCACCTCCATATGCCGTATGCAGCATCCGCTTTCTAGGCCGGCCTCCTGGCCTCCTTGCCTCCCAACGAGTTCCTTCCAAATTAGCCTCCAGCCTGCCTGCCATAAGGCTCTTTCTGAAGCCTTAACCTGAATACAACATTCCTCTGCTTATAAATAAATGATGAGCCGAGTCGCCCACATAACCGAGGTCCAAATTCCTCAGCCCATTATGGAAGGCCCTTCTTGACCTGGCTCCGGGCACACATGCAGCCCTGTCGCTCACTCCTCCCGGCTGGTTTACCTTACACTCCAGAAACCCTGAATGGCTTGCTGTTCCTGAATGTTCTTTGTTCTTCCTTGCCTCTGTTTCTTTGCACATGCTGTGCCCTCTAACTGGGACACCCCCAGCCGACACGGTAACCACTGCCCACATGTGGCTCTGAGCCTGTGAAATTTGGCCAGTTCAAACCGAGGTGTGCTCTAAGCGTCAGATGCACGCCGGATTTCAAAGACTTTGTTCCCCCCGCCAAGTATAAATTCGCTTGTTGTTTCTTTTTGTTTTGTTGTTGTTGTTATTTTGTGTCAGGGTCTCACTCTGTCACCCAGGCTGGAGTGCAGTGGCGTGATCACAATGATCACAGATCACGGCAGCCTCAATCTCCTAGGCTCAGGCAATCCTTCCACCTCAGCATCCCAAGTGGCTCGGACCACAGGCGTGTGCCACCACGCCTAATTTTTTTTTTTAATTTTTGTGGAGACTAAGTCTCGCCATGTTGACTAGGCTGGTCTCGAAACCCTGGACTCAAGCAGTCCTCTCACTTCAGCCTCCCAAAGTGCTGCAATGACAGGCACAAGCCACTGTGCCTGCCTTTTTTTTCTTTTTTTTTTTTGAGTTGGAGTCTCACTCTGTCGCCCAGACTGGAGTGCAGTGGCCACTCCCGGCCACCACAGCCTCGACCTGCTGGGCTCCGGCGATCCTTCCGCCTCAGCCTTCCAAGCAGCTGAAACTACAGGCGCGTGCTACCACGCCCGGCTGATTTTTTGATTTATTGTAGAGATGAGATCTCGCCAAGTTGCCCGGGTGGGTCTCGAACCCGCGGGCTCAGGCAATCCACTCACCTCAGCCTCCCAAGGCGTGGGATTACAGGCTGAGCCACCGAGCCTGGCTTTTTTTTTTTTTTTTTTGTTTTTAAAATGTGGCTACTAGCCTTGCTTGGTGGCTCAGCCTGTCATCCCAGTACTTTGGGAGGCCGAGGCAAGTGGATTGCCTGAGCCCGCAGGTTCGAGACCAGCCTGGGTAACTTAATGAGACCTCATTTCTACAATAAATAAAAAATTATCCAGGCATGGTAGCACGCGCCTATAGTTCCGTGGAAGGCTGAGGCGGAAGGATCGCCGGAACCCAGCAGGTTGAGGCTGTGGTGGCCAGGAGTGTGCCACTGCACTCCAGTCTGGGCAACAGAGTGAGACTCCAACTCAAAATAAAATAAAATAAAATAAAATGTGGATACTAGAGAACTTCAAGTGATAAATGTGATGGCTGGATATGGTGGCTCACATCTGTAATCTCAGCACTTTGGGAGGCCTAGGTGGGAGGATCGCTTGAGGCCAGAAGTTCCAGACTAGCCTCTGCACCACAGCAAGACCCTGTCTTTCCAAAAATTTAAAAATACTAGCCAACGTGGCGGCATGTAACCGTAGTCCTAGCTCCTGGGGAGGCTGAGGTGGGAGGATCACTTGAGTCCGGGAGTTTTTGAGTCTGCAGTGAACCTTGATTGCGCCACTGCCTCCAGCCTGGGCAACAGAGTGAGACCCTGTCTCCAATAAATAACTAAAAATAAAATAAGATAAAACAACAGATGTGGTTCACCTTTGTGACTTGTATTACACGTGCGTGGGACAGTGCTGTGAGGGGCACAAACAGACCTAACAAAAACAGGGCGGGAGCAATGCTGGCGCGGAGGCACAGGGGAGGGCAGCTACCCCCATCTAACACAGGTCAGTTTGGGCCTCCCAGCAGGGCTGCTCGCCTCAGGCAATACCTGGGTCCAGGTGACAGAGAATGACAAAGACTGGTTGAAGTCAGTGCATGGAGGGAGTCAGACTGGGCTGTCACACAGTCGCTTTCTCCAGAAGGCTGTCCCTGACTAACCTGTCCCTGCCCAGCCTGGGTTAGGCCCTCCTGGGGGTCCCGCAGCCCCCCTCTGCTTCCCTATCACCACACAGATCAGTCACCGCCTGTAAGGGGTGTGCCCATCTGCCTACCCCTCCCCCTGCCTCGGGGCCCTGAGAGCAGTGCCTCACTTCCTCACAGTGTCCCGGGACTTGGTGCAGGGTACATGCTCAGTACATGTTTGTTGAAAGTGAGTGAATTCCTTTGTTCAACAAGCACGTCTTGACCCTGGGTGACCTTTCCAGCGACATCCTTCCACAACCCCACATTTTCTCAAACAGGCCCTCTGCCAACCAGGTAAACCCATTTCACTGCCAGTTGCAGTGATGACGCCTGGGTTTCATGGACTGAGCACCCACCACAGACCACGTGGCGCTTACCTGGACTATCTTGTTTAAGTTCCTCCGTTGGGAGATAAGAGCCCAAAATCCCCATGTTTGTACCACAAGGGACCTGGGGCTCAGAGAGGTGTAGTGACTTGCCCAGATCACACAGGCAGCCCGCAGGGAGCAGACCTTCACAGATCTGCCTTCCAGTCCCCAGGCCCCAGACAGAGCTAGTCCAGGATTTTCCAGAGCTATCCCGGTTGACCAGGCCACCCCCATTCTCTCCACCTCCCTTGCTGCCTCGCCCTCCTTCCATACCTCTCCAGCCTGCGTAGGGAAGGGTGAGGTTTAACTCAGACCCAGCAGCAGGGAGGGCGCCTTACCCCACACTCTGGGGTGGGGAGTGCCCCCCAATGCTGCCTAGGGCTGAGCACCCCACCCCCAGCCTGAGAGAGGAGGAGGGAGGGAAAGAGAAACCCACCGGGGCCTCTGGGGCACAGCCCTGGAGGAGCCCCGGTGTTTGGTTTCAATTAGGAGGACAAATTCCAGGAAGCCAGGCCAGTGCTGGGGGGATGGGGGTGCGCAGAGCAGGGCTCAGGAAGCCTTGGGAAGAGGCTCCCATAAGGCTGTGGGCCTCTGGGAAGAAGCCTGGCTTGCAGGGCCAGGGCGGACTCCCAGTTCACAGTCACCACGGACGGGGTGAAGTATGTGGTCAGGTACCGGGCACACGGTGGGCCCTCATGGGTCCTGCAAATGGTGGCCAGCATCACTTTTGCTGGTGCTCATGTCGGTCCAGAAATCCCAGCTCTGGGGGTGGGGAGTGCTGCCCGCTTGTTGGCAACACAACATACTGCTAGCAAGCTGAGGGCTGGGCACCAGGGCTCCTGCTCAATCTAGGCATGACTGATCTAGGCACAAAGAAGCGACCCTGACAGCGTGGCCAATGAAAGAGCAGCGACCTCAGCTGGGTGCTGGGAAGCTCAGAGGGGAATGGAGGATGGAAGAGGGATGGACCCTTGCCTGTCCTGTTCACTCTTGTCTCCTCAGCACCCAGCATCATGCCTGGCACACAGTAAGCACTCAATAGATGTCTGTTGAATTAATGGGTGACTCGCTCTTCTGGGAAATTTCAGGGAAAACTTCTTAGAAGAAGGGTGCATCTAAGGGGTTTTAAGAAATGAATAGGCCGGGCTCAGTGGCTCAACCTGTCATCCCAGCACTTTGGGAGGCTGAGGTGAGTGGATTGCCTGAGCCCACAGGATCGAGACCAGCCCTGGCAACTTGGGGAGACCTCGTCTCTACAATAAATTTAAAAATTAGCCAGCAGCAGAATGATCATTGGATCACCCAGGTCAACACTGGATGGCCATGAGTGTGCCACTGCACTCCAACCTGGGCGACAGAATGAGACTCCAACTCAAAAAAAAAAAAAGAATAAAAGGCCAGGTGTGGCTGGGCTAGGTGGCTTAGACAGTAATCCCGCACTTTGGGAGGCCCAGGTGAGTGAATTGCCTGAGCCCGCGGATTTGAGACCCGCCTGGGTAACTTGGCGGGACCTCATCTCTACAATAAATCAAAAATTAGCCGGGCATGGTAGCACATGCCTGTAGTTCCAGCTACTTGGAAGGCAGAGGCAGAAGGATCACCGGAGCCCAGCAGGTCAAGGCTTCGGTGGTCGAGAGTGTGCCATTGCACTCCAGTCTGGGCGACAGAATGAGACTCCAACTCAAAAATTAAAAAAATTTAAAAAATAGCCGGGCTCGGTGACTCAGCCTGTAATCCTGCGCTTTGGGAGGCTGAGGTGAGTGGATTGCCTGAGCCCGCGGGTTCGAGACCCACCTGAGCAACTTGGCGAGACCTCATCTCTACAATAAATCAAAAAATCAGCCAGGCG